>JAOPSE010000004.1:61291213-61433707 GCA_029449295.1 Zea luxurians | reverse complement strand
TTCACGCTACGCACCAGAAGAAGTGGACACTGATGAGAAGCGCCAAGAGCGTTTCTTGGAAGGATTGATTGGACCTCTAAACTATCAACTTCAGAGTCACACTTTTCCCAACTTCCAGACACTGCTGAACAAGGCAATTGGCCATGAGAGCAAAAGGAAGGAATTATCTGACCATAAAAGGAAGTTCCAAGGTCAGTCAAGCAGGAAACACTCGTCCGAATAATGCTCAAGGTTCGCAGTTCCACTCTGGAAATCAGGGTGGAAACAATTACCAAGTGCAACGCTCTGGACAACAAAGCCAGAGAAATAATCAAAACCAGAACCAGCAAAGGAGCAACTCCCAGACCAACCAGAGGTCTGGCGGAAATTCACAGAACCATCAAGGTGGCGCCAGTAACACGCAGGCCAGAAACAACGCACCTGTCCAACCCAATGGATGTTTCAAGTGCGGTGAGCTAGGCCACTATGCCAACAACTGCCCAAGGCGCAACCAGCAAACACCCCAGAAAGGGAATAATCAGAGGAATGACCAGAACACCCCCGCTCGTGGATCTGCCCAGAACAAGACACTGCAGAACCAGAGCAGAGGAAGGGTCAATCACGTCACTGCGGAATCAGTGCCTGAGGATGCCGACATAGTGTATGGTATGTTCCTTGTTAACTCCATACCTGCATCAGTTTTATTTGACTTGGAGCATCACATTCATTATAACTGAGTCATTTGTGGAAAAACATAACATACCTAAGTACCCTCTGAAGAGGATATTACACATTAGTTCACCGGGAGGTGACATGAAGGCCACACACTTATGCCCTCATGTTAATATCAGGATTCAAGGAATAGATTTTACAGTCGACCCAGTGGTCCTAGGATCCAACAGGATTGATGTGATTCTTGGATGCAACTGGTTGAAAAGTTGTGATGGAGTGATACGGTGTGCCAATGGAACAATTATGTTGACAAGTCCTCAAGGTGAAAGAATCCAAGTTAACATAGACAAGTCAACAGATGAAAAAGGGAAGACAGTGATCAATCACTTGGAAGAAAAGCCCTTGGAAAATATCAAAGTGGTGTGTGAATATCCAGACGTATTTGGAGGAATTACCAGGTATGCCACCTGACCGTGATATAGAGTTTTCTATTGAATTAGTACCCGGAACCGCACCTATCTCAAAAAGACCTTATAGAATGGATGTCAAAGATTTAGTAGAACTGAAGAAACAAATAGAAGAATTACTAGAAAAAGGTTTCATTCGCCCAAGTTCATCCCCTTGGGGAGCCCCAGTGCTATTTGTGAACAAGAAGGATGGTTCAAGGAGAATGTGCGTTGATTATAGAAGTTTGAATGAAGTAACCATCAAGAATAAATATCCATTACCTCAGATTGAAGATTTATTCGATCAAATGAAAGGAGCTAAGATATTCTCGAAGATAGATCTGAGATCGGGATATCATAGTTAAAGATTCGAGCAGAAGATGTACCCAAGACAGCCTTCACGACGAGTTATGGATTATATGAGTTTTTGGTCATGTCGTTTGGACTGACTAATGCACCAGCATACTTCATGAACTTGATGAATAAAGTATTTATGGAATATCTGGATCAGTTTGTGGTCGTATTCATTGACGACATACTGATATATTTTCCGAATGAAGAAACACATGAAGATCATCTAAGGCTAGTCCTACAAAAGCTTCGTGACAACCAACTGTACGCAAAATCCTCGAAGTGTGATTTTGGTTGAAGGAAGTTGCTTTCTTAGAGCATATTGTTACCGATGGTGGAATTAAAGTGGACCCAGGAAAGATAAGTGAGATACTAAATTGGAAGCAACCCAAGGATGCGTCCAAGATCAGAAGTTTTCTTGGATTAGCAGGATACTATAGAAGATTTATTGAAGGTTTTTCCAAGTTAGTAAAACCACTTACCTCTCTACTGGAGAAAGGCAAAGAGTTCAAATGGGATGAATCTTGCCAGAATTGTTTTGAAGAACTCAAGAAAAGGTTAACCACTGCACCAATATTGGTAATGCCAAACATCCACAAGGGATTTGATGTGTATTGTGATGAATCACACCTTGGACTTGGATGTGTTCTAATGCAAGAAGGAAAAGTGATAGCTTATGCTTCAAGACAGTTGAGGAAGCATGAGAAGAATTATCCTACGCATGATTTGGAACTAGCTACCGTAGTGCATGCTTTGAAGATTTGGAGGCACTATATGATTGGAAACAAGTGCAGAATCTTCACGGATCACAAAAGCTTGAAATATATATTCACTCAAAAAGAACTCAACCTTAGACAGAGAAGATGGCTTGAGTTGATTAAGGACTATGACTTGGAGATACAATATCACCCGGAAAGGCAAATGTAGTAGCTGATGCTTTGAGCCGTAAGGGTCAAGTGAACAACATCACTACTCATTTGATGTCACAGGAATTGTGCTGGGAAATGGAACAACTCAACCTTGGATTTCTCAATAATGTAGAAGCAATGGTGATGGAAGTTGAATCTACTTTGGATGAAGAGATTCGTAAAGGACAAGAGTCTGATGAGAAAATTAAGGAAATTAAAGCTTTGATTGGTTTGGGTAAAGCCCCAGATTTCACGGAAGATGAACAAGGCAAAGTATGGTTTAAAAAGAGAATCTGTGTACCCGAAATCGAGCACTTGCGCCAACTTATTTTGAGAGAAGCTCATGATTCAGCTTACTCTATTCACCCTAGAAGTACAAAGATGTACCAGGATCTTAAGGAAAAGTATTGGTGGTACGGTTTGAAAAGAGATGTTGCTACTCATGTTGCATTATGTGACATGTGTCAGCGAGTTAAAGCTGAACACCAAAGACCAGCAGGATTGCTACAACCTCTCAAGGTACCTGAATGGAAATGGGAAGAAATCAGTATGGATTTCATAGTTGGACTACCCCGTACTCGAGATGGCTATGATTCAATATGGGTCATAGTAGATAGGTTAACTAAAGTAGCACACTTTATACCTGTGAAGACAACTTACTCGGGAGCCCAGTTAGCAAATTATACATGTCAAGGATTGTTTGTCTGCATGGAGTACCGAAGAAGATCGTATCAGATCGAGGAACCCAATTTACCTCGCGCTTTTGGAAAAGACTACATGAGTCCATGGACACCAAGCTAAATTTTAGTTCAGCTTATCATCCGCAGACGGATGGGCAAACGGAAAGAACAAACCAAGTGTTGGAAGATATGCTAACAGCTTGCGCTCTAAAGCATGGTAGAAGCTGGGATAAAAGTTTGCCTTATGCAGAATTTTCGTATAACAACAGTTATCAGGCAAGTCTAAAAATGGCACCATTTGAAGCACTTTATGGACGAAAGTGTAGAACACCGCTTTATTGGAATCAGACTGGAGAAAGTCAAGTATTTGGTCCAGAAATTCTCCAAGAAGCGGAAAAGCAAGTGTAGATTATCAGAGAAAATTTGAAGACAGCATAGTCAAGACAGAAGAGCTATGCTGATAATAGAAGAAGAGAGTTGATGTTTGAAGTAGGAGACTTTGTCTACCTTAAGGTTTCACCGATGAGAGGAATGAAAAGGTTTAAGGTTAAAGGAAAATTATCACCTCGCTATATTGGCCCATTCAAGATTTTGGAAAGAAAAGGTGAAGTAGCCTACCAGTTAGAGCTACCCGATAGATTATCAGATGTGCATGACGTATTTCACGTATCACAACTCAAGAAGTGCTTAAGAGTACAAAAGAACAGTTACCCATGGAAGAACTGAATGTTAATGAGGATTTGACCTATTCGGAGTACCCGATCAGAATTTTGAAATATCTCGCAGAATTACACGGAGTAAAGTCATTAACATGTGCAATGTTCAGTGGAGCCATCATTCGGAAGATGAGGCCACTTGGGAAAGAGAAGATGAACTCAGAGCAGAATTCCCTCAGCTATTCTCGGAAGTTTCTTAATCTCGAGGACGAGATTCTTTTAAGAGGGGTAGGTTTGTAACACCATAAAAGCCATCAATTAAAATAATGAATTTAGTTATTATATTAATTAGGGTTATAATTTTTTTTAAGTGTTTAATTATTTATTTGCATTTTGAATCAATTTTCGTTGTGTGCGCTTGATTGATTATCGGATGTTTATTATCAGGTATTCGTAAAAAGAGATCCTAGTAATTAAATAATAATTAAGAAATATAGTAATTATTAGTCTAAAAACAAGTATTCTATTATAAATATTTTTGGTAAATTTTTTATGAATTTTTGAGCTCTTTAAATAAGCATTTCGGAATAAAAAAACTAACCTACAGCCGGCCCACTTGGGGCCCATGCCCCAAACCCTAAAACCGAGCACCGCACGCGCGCTCCCTAGCTTTTGCCAGCAGCCGCCGCCGCTCACACTCCCTCCCTCTCTCTATTCTCTCTCTCTCTCCTCTCATCTCCCTCATCTCTCTGCCCTTTCTCTCACACTGCGCGCGCACAGGATCGAGCCCCCAGCCGCCACCCACGCATGAGCAGCCCGGCCGTCGAGCCGCGGCACCGCGCAAGCCCCGCCCTGCACACCGCGCGCGCTCCTGCCAAGCCGCGCGAGCCACGCCGGCCCCTGCGCACACTGCCCCGCGCACGCAAGCACTACGCCGCACGCTGACGCCGCCCTGCACAGCAGCCGCCGAGCCCCAGCACGAGCGACCACCGAGCCCAACGATGCCGCGACTGTTTCTTGTGTTAATGGATGATTGATTTCTACCGTTTCTTTCTCCCTCCTCTCCATTATTCTCCTTGTAACTGACGCTTGTGATGGCCATGAAGGCAGCAGCGCCCCATTCAACTTCCTGGCAGACTCTTTCCCTCCCTCTCTCTATAAAAGGCAGCAGAGCCCTCTCCCTTCTTCCCTACTCGAGTTTGTCTCTCTCTCTATCACTCCTCGCTCATCGCTAGTGTCGTTGCCGTTCGTTGTCGTTTCGTCACCGGAGTTCACGGAGCCCGTAGTTCGCTGGAGTGTGTCGTTCGTCACCGGAGTTCACCGGAGCCACACACTCGCCGTCCGTATGTCGAGCCTTGCTCTCCGTCTGGCCGAAACCCGTCGATCCATCCCCGTCACACGCACGAACCTGAGGTTGATGACGAGCCAAATTTATTTTATGTATTTTATAAAGTACTTTTTGATTCGATTCATGAGTTGTATATTTTGTTTGTTGTAATATGAACACATGTGATTCCGATTTATGTATATGTGTGCGTTATGGAATTTATTAGAGATATACGATTAGTAGTGCACCGTGTTATTTCATGTTAATCGACGCGTTAATTTTGGCTTAGAGAAATATGACGGTAGATTTAATAGTCACACGTTGGTGGTAAAAAACACTAGATAAGAATTTATAGTCAAATTTGGTCGCGATAAATTCTAGAAACTATTTGGAGAATTATAGGTGCATTTTAAGTGGATTTAGAAAAATGGTGTAGAACGCATGTCATATGAATAAAATAGGATTTTTAGATGATTTATCCGATTATTTAATTAATATCTTCTTTTAGAAAGAAAGAGAAAATATCACCGGTAGTGTGGAAAATAGATTTTTGCTAGTTAAATAATCTTGTTCGCAAATTGAGCACTTAGATTTTTAGATTAAGCAAAATACTAGTTTATGTAAAAATATCCTCACTTGTGTTATAAAAAGCATAATTAACCAATTTATGTAGATTTTTAGAATATTAATATTATTAAATTCATTTTTGCTATACTAACTATTGGAGTTAGAAGTAATAAAAGGTATTAATTCATTTATTAGCATTAAAAGACAATAAGTATTATTTATTTTCATTAATGATGTTAAAATATATTTAAACTGTATTTATTACACCCACTTATAAATTCACCATTAGGATTCACATTAATAGTTATAATTGAATTAATAAGTAGTTATGCGATTAGGACGAATTTAAGATGTGATTAGTGCGATATGTTAATGTGTGTTTAATGACGTACTGGTGTATGTTTATGAAATGGTGCATGTTTGTTTATTGGTTTATGTTTTATTTTTGTATGTGCGATATGCGCGTCTATTAGAAGCCGACTGTGCGGTAGGCGAAACCAATTTCGTTCGAGGACGATCCGCAGGACTCGCTTGAGCAAGGCAAGTGGATTCTCCCTCTGCATATTCTGTTTGTACCTATTCATTGCATATAATAATGTTTACTTTTTGATATATTGCATAATTTGATGGGATAACCTAATTAAGGATTTCCTAGATTTACTACCGGTATTCCCTGTTTAACCTGGGAAAATTATTAAGCTGTGCAAAATTTGTGCTACCGCTCAACTTAATGATTTCTTAATGTCACTCATTAATTGGTTTTAATGTTCTAAAGATTTAATTGGCATTATGACATTAACCCGATGGTTAAAACAATATTATTTCAAATTAATTGGAACATGGAGTGACCACCCAGGATAACAGTGCTACCACGAGTGCGATCATGGCTCTGGCTTTGGTATTTAGCTCTATATGCTTAGTGCCTAGCAACCTTACCTGAAAGATGGGCAAGAGGGGGAGCGGTAGGTGCTGGCAGCCAAGTTAACATGGGGTCGTATTCTTGGCTAAGGTACCTCACCCAGGGGGCCACCACCATCGTCTTAGAAACCTTAGCGGGTTGCTTCGTATTAAGTGTATTTTGTGAAAACCTCATAATGGATCCAATTCACCCTCGGCAGTTCTAAGGGTCCGATCAACCCAGGCTAGATGGGATACATGGCTTGTGGGTAAACTTGTACCACCTCTGCCAGAGTGTAAAACTGATATATCAGCCGTGCTCCCGGTTATGAGCGACCTGGACTCCTCACATGATAATTGAACTTAAAGATGGACATAAATTGAGATCCGATGATCTGCCAATAATTTGCTTAAGTGGTTTCACTTAAGTGTTTTTGCTAGACTCATATTCCTTTGTTTAAATGGGATATTTGGGATTCACACTTATTAGTAAGACAGGTGTTGTTAATAAAATATTGACCAACTAAAATTCTTACTGCTCAGACTTAGCCTCACCTTGTTATACGTGCATTAATTTTTCCCCCACTTGCTGAGCCCCGACCATAAGTGAGCTCACCCTTGCTAATATTTTGATCAGAGGGTGATGCTGGAGACTTTGATGGAGAATTTATCGACGAGGAATTCTAAGTCTAACGATGCGCCGGTCAACTTCCTGTGGAAGATTGCCCAGTTGTTTTATTTCCGCTTTACTTTTGATATGATACTTGTTCAAGATACAATGTTTCAGATGATGTAATAAAGTATTATACTCTCTTTACGCCTTTATTGCATTGTCTTTTGATATATTACACTTGTGACGTCAACATATGTGTGGAAATGGATCCTAGCACACACATGGTATGCGCTCGGTTCAACCCCCTGGAACCGGGTGACAGAAGTGGTATCAGAGGCATGCTGACCCTAGGTCGTTAGATTAGTTAGAAATGGAAAGCCTAATTGTTCAAAACTTGCTAATTTCATTCCTATAAATTCCTTTATCAGTCTTACCTCTTTGAAATTCAACTGAGTTGACACTTCTCTTGTAGATGGTCGCACTCTCCAAACTACCCGCGTCAACACCAGCTACGCCCCTCAACCCCGGCAGATCCGGTCTACCCAGTGGTAGTCGAGGAAGTTCCGGCAGATCTCCCTCCCGTCCGAGTGGAGAATGTAATCAACCTGGAGGACACCGTTGGCCGAGTCCCTGGCCTTCGCAGCTGGGTCATCGACGTCAGCATCGTCGGCACCAGCCTTCCAAGCACCTGCACCTGGAGGCGACGACCAAGACGACTCCGGAGACGGCGATGACGAGGATGATGACGACGAAGACGATGGAGAAGACAGACACGTCAACGAGGAAGCTGACTACGCCCAGCAGGACAACTTCATGTGGTTTGGTCCTGTTGTCGAACATTACACATCAATGTTCGAGACGGGGCACTTCCCCAACCTGCTGCAGGAGGTGCTGCACGCGCTAGGCACCTACGTCCACCTCCTGTACGAGACGAGGCGAGGTGAGCGAGCCTCCCCGGGCTTGCTATTACATCACTCACATCCACGTCAGGGTGATGGATGCAGGTGACAGGGGATTCAGGACTCTGTCTGCTCACGAGTCCCTGATACCACTGTCCACCTACGCTGCCTCGGTCAGCGATGCTGCCCGTCGGACCCTGTGGTCGCTCAGCCACACCTACCGGCAGTAGCTGCAGAACATGAGGTTCAGGCATCTTCCTCAGTGTCTGCGTGGAGAAAGCCAGACCAGCATTGTCCTAGGTGAACTGGTGAGGACCGCCTCAACACCCTAGCTGGTGTAGTGGCCGGTCTCAACACCGACCTGGACAGTGCCACCCTAGACCTCTACAGGGTGCACTTGGGGCTGGAGAATGCCCACGCCAGGATTGCAGCCCTGGAAGCCCAACTACAAGGACTGGATCCACCAGAAGCTCAGGTCCCCGCCGTGGCGCTGTCTCCTCCCCGCAAGAGGCTGCGCTATGGAGAGCCCGGATCCGTCACTAGGCTGCTTTAAGTTTTTGGACTATGATGTAATAAGTTATACTTCGCGTTAGACGATGAAACTCTCTTTAAGTTTTTATATTAATAAATAACAACCATGTGATGGTGATTGGTTGAAATGTTTGATTTGCATCTTTGTTTGAGTGCTATGGTCTTATGGAATGATGGCCATAAGAACATATAAAATTTTTAAAACTTAAGCTATTTTCCCTCTAGAATCTTTTCTACTCCTCACTTTTCTAAGGATTTCACTTCCTAACCAATCAGATGGTGAACCCACGTCAAGGACCTAACAACCGGAACCAGCGTGGTCAACAAGAACCACCACCACCACCACCAAATCCCAATATGGAGCAGTTCATCGCTGCCCAGATGCAGATTCTGCAAGGACTCACTGCAGCTGTTCAGCAATTACAACAGAACCAGCAGAATCAGCAACCCCAGCAGCAGCAGTATGCACCCCCGGCCAGAGATAAGCACCGAGATTTCATGAGTCATCACCCGCCGACATTCTCTCATGCGGTTGATCCCCTGGATGCCGAGTTCTGTTGTTTGATATTTTTTCAAATAACAAGTTAGTATAAGTGTCTTTTTGGCATTGAACTTTAGAAATTCATAACTGAATAATCACTAAGTAACTCTTTATCATTTTTGGCACAGAAGCATGTTATTACCCATAGATACCAGCAAAAATAACCCTTAGTACAGAACCCACACCTAGATGAGGGTTGTAGTGCAAAGTAACCCCTCTACCCCAACTTCTGTTATTTTTGTCCAGGGCATAATTCATTTATTTTGACCTAAATTTTATAGGACAGACTACAGTGACCAATATTAACCCATTGTAATTTTTCAGAATTTTTGGAGATTTTTAATTCACTGTTGTAGTCCAAACCCACCTTAAAAGCATAAAAAGCAAATAAAGAGAGGAATTAGTAGTGGAGATTAATGTTACCTTGACCAAATCAGCAAAACCCTTGAATACCAAAGAGAACCTTTAAAGGGCAATCCAAATCTTAATCCACTATGTTTAACTCTAAGCAAAACCTCAAACCTAACTTGATGAGCATAAACCACTAGGAGCTTCTGGTAACAAGGAAACCCTAAGTCATCAACTAACCTAGTTTTTCTTCACTATGCATAATGGCTACTAAACTCCGCATATCATAGCATACATATATCTTATTCATTGCATTCGATAGATTGCAACCTCGCGGACGGAGAGTACATCCTCGTGCCGAAGCAAGGACTTGCTCAGGAGGTAGCCCAGGATCCAGCACTAGAACCTACCATCGAGGATCTGCGTGCCCTAGCTTCGGAAGGCAAGCCCCAGTTTTATGCATAACCAGTTCTATATATTATTTTACTACACTTATTGATTGTAGGCTTGTACTGTGCACTTAAGTGTAGGAGTTGCCTGAAACCCTAGTTGCATTACCTCAGGTTTTCCCTTTGAGATGGATACTAGTATGCTAGGTCGAGTAGCTGCTTTACTAATTAGGGATCTCGGTAGAAGTCGAGTGATTTTTCTAGCACTCGCGCGAGGTCAGGAATTGAATGTATCCATTTTTATATCAGAATGATGATGGTCTGTGGACACGGATCCATGGGGATGCGTGGTCTACGAGATGAAATTGGAATAAGGATTAACGTGCGGATACCTGTGTCAAGCGTTTGAACGTACTAAACATATGCCGAGAAATATGGTAAATCGGTAAGCCTAGTACCTGATTGAACCTGGTAGCAGATTGCCCTCCTCACGCGACCTGAGACGTGGTCTCCCATTCCGGTAATGGTGGGTACAAGTGCGGTCACTGCACGACGGCAGTCGGGGTCAGTGAGGCATTGTACGCCAAGGCGGTGAGCCCCTCTCTGCTGACGGGGAATCGATGGGGATGGTTGATGTGTGTGGGGATGGAGTGCCTCGCCACGTCGTGTGTTTAGGTTTACCTTGCAAGGATAAAAATTCGATTCGAATCGTCTGCTTCTCGCAGCTAATGAGACTGCTTGATCCATTGTACTGCATTGAGTAATAAGTGGAAATGAGTTGACGTGGCAAAAGATGTTGATTGCTAAATGTTTGATACCATGTATGATTAGCTAGGTACACATTCAATCTCAAGAGAGTCACACTAAAACTTGAAAAAGCTAAAACTTGATTTTTAGACTCAGCTAGTGCTTTTGGCAACCAAACCCCTCAGCTAAATAGCTGCATGTCTAGAGGTAGAGGAGTAGACTCCTCACACCGGGTAAGTCTAGCTGAGTATTAGTATACTCAGCCTTGCTTGTGGCATAATTTTTACAGGTTCTCTGGAGGACATGGTTGCTGGAGTGACTTGGCCGTCCACTTTGCCACTGGGTTGGACAGTCGAGTGGGGCTAATGAATACGGTGGTTTCCAGAGAGAACAGCTATTCCTAAATAACAAAATAAAAAACAATGGAGAGATAAATTGTCGTAAAGGAATTCTCCACACAACAAACACAATTGAATAAAGAATCAAGAAAACTAAATACATAGGGGATAAGACCACCCAATGAGTGGCATGAGATAATAAAGAGAGAAATTTCATTTTTGATTTCTCTCTTTTTTTATACAAATATACACAGATAAATACAGTTTCAGAAACTAGGATTTTGAAGATACAAAAAATGGTTTGGACCAAACCGAGACTGACGACAATATTTAGATGGTGTTTGATTGATGGATACTCCCAGAATCAGATAAAGTTTTACCAGCTATTTATATGAATATATTGATCTAGGCGAAAAAAACACACAGGCCGAACCAACCGAGATCAGCTTCCATATTTTAGGCTGTATTCGATTTGATTTGAAATCAAATAATTTCATCGGCAATCCGAATAGGAAAATAGATAATTACGGAAACTCAGTTTGGTTCTAATTATCTCAATCCAATTTAATTTTACATCAATATTGTTGTCGTCGAGTTCTAATAATATTTGCTTAGGACAACAATCACACGAGTGGATCGAGATTCCAAATTCATGTTCTCTTAATCCATAAATTTTAAACAGACAAAAGACTCAACATTTCGCGAAATAAATACGCGAGATCGATGCGGCATCGAAATTTTGATCCTTTCGGAAGCGACGTTACGCATCGTTCATGTGAGCATGAGGTTGTGCGCTGTTTAGACACCGGTTAGCACCTGCCACGCATAATGATGCCAGGTCACGGAGAGACACGTGCAACACAAGCGTTGAAAGAATTTCAAACAAAGTTTAAGGAACCAGATCTGATTTCAAGGATTAGAGTTTGGGCAAGACATTGAGGGCTCAACCCAAACGATATTGGATTCAATATTTCGAAAGATTACTAAAGTATGAATTTTGCAAAATAAATTAGGACAATTTAGATAGATGGAGACAGACACGATATCAAAATCGTGATAGGCGAAAATAATCAGGATATTGAGATTACCTTTCTCATCGACATCCTGTGTTGAATTCCATATTCGCAGTTTAACGGGAGATAAATAACTGAGGTGTTACAATAGCACTGCCCACAATAACGGAGAAGCAAATTCTGTTGTATCGTACGATGTCGTAGGCAAACCACCACGGCAGTGTTGGGGGTGAGGCGAAGATTTGGATGTCGCAGAACAGAGGAGATCCAAGAACGTGATGTGTAGAAGAAAGTGCTGGTACCGTACGCCAATACGTCGTTAGAAAAAGATTCCAATCGTATCGCAAATGCAGATTAAAAAGTTTGAAACCCTAACTTGAACTGAATAGTAAGAATGAGGAAGAAATCAAATCTCAATCTCACCTCAGCGTAAGCACTTGGAAGCGGACACCATGATCATCGATGTGTAGAAACAATCAACGCTCACCACCGCAGCCTTCCTTTGCCTAGATGTCTCTACCAGAAGCGCTCTTTGAGAACGAAGCAAGCTGTGTACATGAAGAAACACAAGCGGCTCTTCCTTTTTTTTAATGAGCCCAAGGATGAAACACAAGCGGCTCTTCGGCTATTCGTATTTTTTTAATGAGTCCATGTAAGTTTCCAGCAACTTGACACGCGGTAGGCTGTAGATCTCTCTAGGAGCTGCTATGTAGCCGGATATCACACATATTTTTTTGGCAAGCTACGTGGACCGTTCAAGTCCATCGTATGGCTCTTTTTTTCCAAGCTACATGGCCATTGTCCCCAACTTTTTTACTTTTTGGTCCTTTTTACGAAAGATTTTCACAACTACGTCCTTCCTGATTTGAATTCATAAAATGGACCCTTACATCGGCGTCGTCATTATTGGCGCCGAAGTTACACGTCTCGGCACCAATATAAATGGGCGCGCGAAGTACCTACTCACCGTGCATATGTGGCGCTTACGTGGCCAAAGCTCAGCGCCATGAGCATTAGCGCCGACCTCGTTTTTATTTACCAACACAGCGACCGACATGCATATAAGCAATAAAAAGGATCAAGCAAGGCTCCTCATTTTTTAGTGTGCCAAGACCCTTCTACTGTGCAGACCCTTCTTCATGGTATAGTTGTAGTACTCGTCCGGCACATATGCCTCCTTTTTCCTTGTTTGGCCACGCACTGCCTATCCAATCCCGGCCAGCTAGCTCCAATGGTGGCCTATCCAATCCCAGCCAGCTAGTACCAATACAACTGTACCGTACACATGTATGCATGCTCTGCTTGCAGCACCAATGGTGGCATATGCTGATATGTGTGCATGCATATGCATCTATAGGCTATGGCGGGCTCGAATTATAAAGGTTCAGTAGATTATGTAAAATAGATAATTTGTACTGTTAATAATAATATTTGTAAAGTGGAGTTTAAAATAGGGAATAAGATAGGAAAACATTCTAAAAATATAATTCTAATTGAAGTCACTAAGTCAATCAAACTAAGGTTTGGCTATAATTATGTAAACAATATTAATGTTTAATGGTTAGCTACACGTACATTGTTATGGTTTCTATATATTATATAGGTAGATCTTACTTCAATGTAATATATTTATTCAAACATTATTATATTTTTATTTTGTCAATTATTCGTGTATACATATTTTAGAGTAACGCTACAGATGTCAGATCGAGCTCCATCCTTGCATTGGGAGGTGCAGTAGACCTTGCTGGAGCGAGATGTTTGTCATCCTCATCGTGACCGCACCTCATGTCAGATCACTCTGGACAGTTTTGCAGCAGGAGTCGTCGTTGAAAATGGACGAGCAGTACAGGAGTAAATAGTAAAATAGAAAATTAAAAATGAAGCTAGAGCCGTAGCAAAGTTGCCATACCAGCAGGAGGCAGCTCGAGCATAGGGGGGTCGGTGCCAATGCTCACGGCGCCGACCCCCTAACACGTAAGCACCAACTCAGCGATTGAAACGAGATTTTGGCGCTATTAATATTGGCGCCAAGACGTGTAACCTCAGCGCCAATAATGATGACGCCGAGGTAAGGGCCCATTTTCTGAATTCAAACCAAAAAGGGTATAATTGTGAAGCAAAAAAAAAGTTGGCCATTGTCCCTGGCTAAGGTTGGACCCAGAATTAGTTTTATAGAGATATACTTGGTGCATCTTAGAAGTCCATACCTTTATAGGCCCAGGGCAGCTGCCCCCTTGCCGCCTCTATAGGGCCGGCCCTGTACCAAGCTTCCAAACTGACCCGGGTAGAGTACGAAGTATCTATTTGGATTAATGTTCGGCAGCAGTTTGAATTTTTTTTTTTTTTTTTTTTTTTGCCTGTGTGTGTTAGCCTTTGTGAATATCAAGAATTGGCATTGATATATGTAATTATTCAGATTGGTTGGTCATTTAATTATAAGCATACTCTTGGTCTTTCAGAATTACAAATCAATGAGTGCTGTTTTGAATACATTAAAGAAAAAGGTTTATTTCAGATCTCGTATGAACAAGACTTTTCCCATGTACTGTCTAGAGGAAGCTATTTCCCTCAATTTCCAGTTCCATTGCAGCCATTTGATGCAATAATTTGGAATGCCGACAGAACGAGTCCATGCTACAGATGGATGGCTCTAAATTTACACAATCAAAATGATTGAGCTCACGCTGGAGATTAATCTCATAAGAAGAAAAAAAATCTTTGTAAGTTATCCAGCACAATATACAAGTACAATAGATTGCGGAGTACCTTCTTCACACATATACAAATACTCACTGATGAACCTCTATTATTTGAGGAAGGGATTCATATCAAGGGCCATATAATTTGAAATCTCTATATTCTCTTCTACGCTCAAACCAATATTTATTTTTTCCTTTGCTTAATGTGCCTGCTTACAAGTTAGAAGAAGGGTGGAACATGCCTAGGTCCTTGCCGTGTCCCTTGATCGTGCTTCAGCTTGCTGACACATGCAGTCAGGCATAGGAAGGGTGTACATGGATTCCTGTGGTTTCCTTAATGCGAAACCTTTCATCTCACTGTGCCGACGCATGTCCTGCATGTGGTGCTTGAATCGATCCCATCTACGTACAAGATTAACTTTGATACTCCACAACTAGATGATGATTACGAAAAAAAAATTCATAAACCCTTTCATGTTCTGCCCATTGCAGGTATTCAGAACTAAAAGAAAGCAACCAGTTACAGAAGATTTCAATATATGTCAGTGTCAGCATGCACATAAAGGATTCGGTATACTGTAATTAGATTAGAATAAACACAGAGGCAATCATGTTTGGCCAAACCTTTATGAAATAAGGGTCGTCAGATGACCGTCATCTTGGACACAAAAATGGCTACATGTGGATGAATTTCAAACCACATTCATTGACAGCTTATGAAACTTTACGAGGATGAATGGAATTCAATTTGCTGAGCAAGAAGGCCAGAAGTTCACTGGAGTTTATGGACCACAGGGAGACGATGAGAAAGTGTCCTTCCTGCAGGAACTCAGGGATATCAGGGCGATCTGCAGTGGCCCTTGGCTAGTAGCAGGTGACTTTAATCTCATCTATCAGGCTGCTGACAACAACAATGCAAACCTGGATAGAGAGATGATAAGAAGTTTCAGACGCTTCTTGGATGATATGGAGGTCAAGGAGATCCCCCCCTGCTTGGAAGGAAATACACTTGGTCTAATGAGCGGCAGTCCCCAGCTTTGGTTAGGCTGGACAGAGCCTTTTGCTGTGTTGATTGAGATGATTTATTTCCAGAGTCAATTCTGCAAAGCATGACAGCAGGAGTGTCTGACCACTACCCCCTCATATTTGGCCTCAAAGTGAAGACTGCTGGTAAGCGTCGGTTCCATTTTGAAAGTTTTTGGACCAAAATACCGGGCTTCTTGGATGCGGTGAAGCAGAATTAGGAAGCTCCTGTGTCTTCAAATTGTGCAGTTGAGCGCTTATTTCTGAAATTGCAAAGGCTCAGTAAAGGGCTGCAGAAATGGGGTCAGAGGAAGGTGGGCAACATCAAAGTTCAGATGGAAATGGCCAAAGAAATCTTACATCGACTGGAAATTGAGCGTGATTCAAGGGATCTCTCTGAACAGGAGTGGCTCCGGAGGAAGCTTAAACTACACTGCCTTGGCCTGGCCTCCCTTGAAAGAACCATTGCCCGCTTGCGGTCCCGTATCCTCTATCTCCAAGATGGCGACGCTAATACAGCCTTCTTCCATCAGCAAGCAAGGTTCAGGAAGAAGAATTATTTCATACCCAAGCTTAATGTTGGTGATCAGATAGCAATTTCCCAAGAGGACAAGCAAGCAGTTGTGCTAGACTTTTATGAAAATGTCATGTGGGGACAAGTCTACACCAGGAGGCGCCGGGCCAGAGACATACGCCGAGCAGCTGAACGCGCGGCTAGGGGGGACGCGCGCACGGCTGGCTCGAGCTGATCGAGTAGATAAGGCAGAAGGATATTATTAGTTTCCCTTTAGAGTTATCAGTTTCATAATTTTAGGAGTTTGTTACTCCTGTTAGTTGGGCTATGCCCCTATATATGCTTGTAATCGTGACAATTAAAGGCAAGCAGATTATTAGCCATACCTCTATCTAATTCCTAAGCCTACGGTCGAGGGGAATAACCTCACCGGAGAAGACGGCCGAAGGCTACGAACTCCATAGCCGCGGTCCAGCCAGCCAAGGGTTTAACGCCCTTGACAACCTGGTATCGCAATCTAGACGATCCTCACCATCCCGAGTCAGCAACTCTTCCGCAGCCTCCAACAGCCGCCATTTTCAGCAGCCGCCGTCACCACAATCTTCCACCGCCTCCGCAACATCGCCAGCCACCATGACCGAACCTACCCTCGCCGACGTGCTTGCGTCGCTGAAATCCCTCACCTCGGAGTTCCAAAACATGAAGGCAGAAGTGACCGCCTTGAAGGAAAAATCTGACTCGACGTCGGATTACGGCGGCAGACGACGGTCGGAAGGAACGCGTGACCTGGACCCGCCGCCGCAACACAAAAAGTGGGATTTTCCCCGCTTTGACGGCACGACAGATCCAATGCTCTTCCTCAACAAGTGCGAGGCCTATTTTCGGCAACATCGCACCATGGCAGAGGAACGCGTGGGATGAGCTTCGTACCATATGGACAACGTCGCGCAGCTGTGGTACAACCAACTCCAAGAAGACGAGAGCACACCGACGTGGGGGCGATTCAAGGAGCTCCTGAACCTGCGGTTTGGCCCTCCCCTCCGTTCTGCCCCAATGTTTGAGCTCGCCGAATGCCGGCGTACGAGCACAGTCGAGTATGCCAATCGTTTTCAGGCCCTCCTGCCTCGCGCAGGTCGCCTTGACGAGGCTCAACGAGTACAGCTCTTCACGGGGGGCTTCTTCCACCACTCAGCCACGCCGTCCGCATTCACTGCCCAGAGACGCTCGTGGCGGCTATGAGCTTAGCGCGGCAGGTGGAACTAATGGAGTCCAAGCGGACGACGCAGCACCCTCCTCGGGCGCCATCGCGCGGTCAGCCTCCCGCATACGCCCCACGGCCCGCACTCCCTGCAGCTCCGCCACTGTTGCCACATCCCGCCCCCCGGTGGTCGTCTAGTAGGGCCGCGGCGAAGGGAACCAGCGACGCCTCACTCTGGACGAGATGGCGAAGCGGCGCCGCCAAAACCTGTGCTTCAACTGCAATGAACGGTATACTCGGGGCCACAACAGATTCTGCAAGCGCCTTTTCTTCATCGAGGGCGTGGAGATCGACGACGCCATGGGCAAGACCATGCAGATCCGCGTCGTGGTGGGCGCGACGACTCTCATCACCCTCCTTGACACCGGCTCCACCCACAACTTCATCGCTGAAGAGGCGGGGCGGCGTTCCGGGCTACCTGCCCCGGCCGCGACTCACGGCAACGGTGGCTAACGGTGAGAAGGTGCCGTGTCCGGGTGTCATCCGGCATGCCCCAATCACCATCAACGACTTCAGTTCTGCCATCGACTTGTTCGTTCTACCGCTTGCAGGGTATGACTTGGTGCTAGGCACCTAGTGGATGGAGAGCCTCGGGCGTTTGACGTGGGACTTCACCGCGGACACCGTATCTTTCGTGCGCCAAGGTCGCACGATCTGCTGGGCAGGAGTGCCGCTCCCGGAGGCGGTGGAGTCCTGTACGTCTGCGACGTCGGCGCCCTTGCTCGATGAGCTCCTTGCCGGTTTCGGGGAGGTCTTCAGGGAGCCGCAAGGACTGCCGCCCATGCGCAACCGCGACCATGCCATCACCCTCAAGCCCGATGCACAGCCAGTGGCGGTTCGCCCCTATAGCTACCCGGCTGCACACAAGGATGAGATGGAGCGGCAATGCGCCGCAGTGATCAACAAAGGCATTGTCCGTCGCAGCGTCTCGGCGTTCTCATCACCGGTACTCCTCGTCAAGAAGGCGGACGACGCATGGCGTTTTTGTGTCGACTACCGGGCCCTGAACGCGCTCACCATCAAGGACGCAATCCCAATTCCTGTTGTCGATGAGCTGCTCGACGAACTTCACGACGCACGCTTCTTCACCAAACTCGACCTACGATCGGGATATCACCAAGTTCGCATGCGCCCTGATGACATCTACAAGACGGCGTTCCGAACTCACGACGGTCTCTACGAATTTTTGGTGATGCCGTTCGGAATGTGCAACGCCCCGACGACATTCCAGGCGCTCATGAACGACGTCTTGCGGCCATTTCTGCTGCGGTTCGTCCTTGTCTTTTTCGATGACATTCTTATCTACAGCCAGACATGGGCGGAGCATCTGTGCCATCTTCGCGTCGTGCTCACTGAACTCCATAGACACCAACTCTTCGTCAAGCACAGCAAGTGCGCGTTCGGCGAGCAGTTGGTCGCCTACCTTGGCCACATCATCTCGGCGTCCGGCGTCGCCATGGACCCGGCCAAAGTGCAGGCCATCCGCGATTGGCATGTCCCTCGATTCGCCCGGGCTGTGCGCGGCTTCCTCGGCTTGGCGGGATATTACCGCAAATTCGTCCACAACTACGGCACGGTCGCCGCCCCGCTGACCGCTCTCCTCAAAAAGGAGGGGTTCTCCTAGAACAACGCCGCGGCCGCGGCTTTTGACGACCTCAAATCTGTAGTAACTTCAGTGCCCATCCTCGCCATGCCGGATTTTGCCAAATCCTTCACCGTTGAGTGCGACGCATCCTTTCTTGGCTTAGGCACAGTCCTCATCCAGGAGGGCCACCCGATCGCTTTCTTCAGCAGGTCGGTCGCTCCTCGGCATCGTGCACTCGCTGCCTACGAGTGTGAGCTCATCGGCCTTGTTCACGCCGTGCGGCACTGGAGACCGTACTTGTGGGGACGCCGTTTTCTGGTGAAGGCAGATCACTACAGCCTCAAATACTTGCTGGACCAGAGGCTCTCGATGACGCACCAGCACCGTTGGGCGGGGAAGCTTCGATTTCGCCGTCGAGTACAAACCCGGCGTGGTGAACGTGGTCGCCGACGCGCTCTCGCGCCGCGACACGGAGGATGGCGAGGAAGCCGCAACTCTAGCGCTCTCAGCTCCACGCTTCGACTTCGTCACTCGTCTCCGACAGCACCAAGGCTCGGACCCGGCACTCGTGGCGCTGCGCTAGATCACCAGCGGCACACGCGGCGCGCCCTGGTCCCTGGTGGACGGCATGGTCCAATACAAGGACCGGCTCTACATACCGCCTACCGCCGACCTGGTCCAGGAAATCGTGCAGGCGGTGCACGAGGACGGCCACGAGGGCGTTCAGAGGACGCTGCACCGACTCCGCCGAGATTTCCACTTCCCTAACATGAAACAATTGGTGCGGGATTTCGTCCGAGTATGCAGCGTTTGCCAGCGCTACAAGTCGGAACACTTGAATCCGGCGGGACTGCTCATGCCCCTGCCTGTGCCGAACAGTGCCTGGACCGACATAGCGCTGGATTTCATCAAGGCGCTGCCCAAAGTGCGTGGCAAGTCCGTCATTTTGACGGTGGTGGACCGTTTCAACAGGTACTGCCATTTTATAGCACTGGCGCACCCGTACTCGGTCGAGTCTGTCGCAGAAGCTTTCTTCATCAACATTGTTCGTCTGCATGGCGTTCCGCAGTCAATGGTGTCGGATCGCGATCCGGTCTTCACGTCAACATTCTGGCGCGAGCTCATGCGTCTGATGGGGACCAAGCTCCACATGGCTACGGCATTCCACCCTCAGTCGGATGGACAGTCCGAGGCGGCTAACCGGGTCATCATTATGTATCTCCGCTGCTTTACAGGGGACAGGCCGCGATAATGGCTGCGTTGGCTTCCGTGGGCGGAGTTCGTCTTCAATACCGCCTACCAGACATCTCTGCACGACACGCCATTCCGTGTCGTCTACGATCGCGACCCACCGTCAATCCGATCGTACGAGCCCGGCGACACGAGGGTCGCTGCTGTCGCCCGGAGCATAGCGGAGCGCGACGAGTTCCTCGCCGACATTCGCTCTCGGCTAGAGCAGGCGCAGCAGGTTCAGAAGCACCACTACGACGCCGGACATCGCCAGGTGGTCTACCAAGTGGGGGACTGGGTCCTCCTCCGTCTGCGTCAGCGTGCTGCTTCCTCGCTTCCTCAGGCCTCGACGGGCAAGCTAAAGCCCCGCTATTTCGGGCCTTACCGCGTCACCGAGATGATCAATGACGTCGTCGTCCGTCTAGACTTGCCGGCCGGAGCCCGCCTGCATGACGTGTTGCATGTCGACCTTCTCAAGAAATTCCATGGGACACCGCCGGCAGCACCTCCCCCTCTGTCGACGATTCACCATGGCGCGATTGTTCCGGAGCCGGAACAGGCGGTGCGCTACCGTCTTCCACGTGGTGTGCGCCAAGCGTTGGTCAAGTGGAAAGGTCAATCAGCTGCATCGGCCACCTGGGAGGACGTCGACACGTTCCGCGCCAAGCATCCAACGTTACGTTCCGCGCCAAGCATCCAACGTTCCAGCTCGGGGACGAGCTGGGTCTCGACGGAGGGGGAGATGTCATGTGGGGACAAATCTACACCAGGAGGTGCCGGGCCAGAGACATACGCCAAGCAGCGGAACGCGCGGCCAGGGAGGACGCGCGCACGGTAGCTCGGGCTGATCGAGTAGATAAGGCAGAAGGATATTATTAGTTTCCCTTTAGAGTTATCAGTTCCATAATTTCAGGAGTTTGTTACTCCCGTTAGTTGGGCTATGCCTCTATATATGCTTGTAACCGTGACAATTAAAGGCAAGCAGATTATTAGCCATACCTCTCTCTAATTCCTAAGCCTACGGTCGAGGGGAATAACCTCACCGGAGAAGACGGCCGACGGCTACGAACTCCGTAGCCACGGTCCAGCCAGCCAAGGGTTTAACGCCATTGACAGAAAACCTGCTGGGGAAAGCTGAAGATACAATTTATACCGTTGACCTTGCAGAATTGGGTATACAGCAGATTGAGCTCTCTCAACTAGATGCTCCTTTCACGGAGGCAGGGGTATGGGCAACTATAAAAGACATGCCAATGGACAAGGTGCCAGGGCCAGATGGCTTTACTGACCGCTTCTATAAATCTTTTTGGAGTATCATCAAGGGAGATATTTTGATGGCTTTAGACGCTATTTATCGAGGTCATGTCTTCAAATTTCGTCTCCTGAACTCGGCCTTCATTACCTTGTTACCTAAGAAACAGGACGCTTCTCAGGTTACAGATTTTCGCCATATCAGCTTGGTGCATAACTTTGCTAAATTAGTAACAAAAATAATGGCCAATAGGTTGGCCCCTGTTCTACCGATTTTGATCAGCCCCAACCAGACTGCTTTTGTGAAAGGTCAAAGAATTCATGATAATTTTATGTTTGTCCAACAAATGGTCAAGGCTCTGCACAAGAATAAGAAGAAAGAAGCTCACATCCTCCTTAAACTTGACATATCTAAGCTTTTGATTCGGTCTCCTGGTCCTTTTTATTGGAAATTCTTAAGCATATTGGGTTTGGACAGCGATGGATTAATCTCTTATGTTTGCTGTTATCTACTTCCTCTACACAAGTTCTAGTGAATGGTGAGAGCCAGGGGAGACAATTTATCATAGACGGAGGTTTAAGACAGGGAGATCCTTTGTCTCCAATGCTATTCATTTTGGTCATGAATATTCTGAATGCAATGATTGTATATGTCCCACAGAAGTAGCTGCTACAACCTTTGGCCATCCATCAACAGGTTCAGCACCAGGTCTCCTTTTATGTTGATGATGCAGTGGTTTTCCTTAGGCCGGTGAGAGAAGACATGATAGTAATCAAGGAACTGCTGGGCATTTTCGGTCATGTTTCGGGTCTCCAGACCAACTTGTCCAAATGCTCGGTTTCACCCATCCATTGTTCTGATGAGGATATAAGTACTATAGCTGAAATCCTGTCCTGTACAGTCAAGGATTTTCCTTGTACTTATCTTGGGCTAATTGGCAAAGCCACAAAGGAGGTCTTGCTGCCATTAATTGATAAGGTGGCAGAATTTTTGCTGGGGTGGAAAGCTTCCTTAATGAACCGTGCAGGCAAGATTGGTAATGGTTCGAGTAGTGTTAACTGCTGCTCCTATTTACCTTTTGATTGCCATGGATCTACCAAAGTGGGTCCTAAAAACCATCGACAAAAGGAGGGGTTTTCTCTGGAAGGGTCAGGAACAAGCTAAGGGAGGTCACTGTTTGGTCTCTTGGGAAAGGGTGCAGCGGCCTCTGGAATATGGTGGTCTTGGAATTCATAATCTGGATCTGCTTGGCTGCGCGTTGCGGATTTGCTGGTTGTGGGCTGAGAAAACTGATCCTAGTAGGCTTTGGGCAGGCCTCCCCACTCAAGTCCCTCGCAATGCTCAGGCCCTCTTCAACATTGCAGTGGACGTCATTGTTGGGAACGGTGAGCAAACACTCTTCTGGACAGACAGATGGCTGGACGGTCATACCATATCTGAAGTGGCACCCAGCTTATTTAGTGCTGTCTCAAAGCGGACAGCCAAGAGGAGGTAGCCCAAGCTCTCCAAAACCAAAGATGGGTGGATGACATCGAAGGAGCGCTCACAGTCCAGGTTATATTCGAGTACCTAAAGGTTTGGCGCATGATGGTGGTGGATGGTCTATTTTTGCGGCAAGATGTGCCGGACCAATTTGTGTGGAGATTAACACAATCCAGCATTTACAAGAGTAAGTCAGCATATAGTGCTTATTTCATTGGCACCATCAAATTTGGACCTTGGAGAAGAATATGGAAGAGTTGGGCACCTCCTCGCTGTAAGTTTTTCATTTGGCTGGTGTTCCATAACCGGTGTTGGACGGTTGATCACCTTGCTAAGAGAGGCTTGCCCCACCCTGATGTGTGCCCACTCTGTGATCAAGATGAAGACAGTCACCATCTCTTGGCCGGCTGTGTTTTTGCTAGACAAGTATGAGCAAGCATCTTTCTTCAGTTGGGCCTTACTGCCTTGGCGCCAGATGCTTCCGTTTTTCAAAATGGTGGTGGACAGTAATCTCAACTGCTCCTAAGGAAATGCGGAAGGGTCTAAATTCTTTGATCATTTTGGTCGCTTGGGAACTGTGGAAGCATTGTAATGCTTGCTTGTTTGAGCAACATAGGCCCAATGTTCAGGAAGTTCTCAGGGCTGTTAGGGATGAAGGTAGTCTCTGGTGCAGTGCTGGAGCAAAAAAGATCCAAGAGCTCATGGTCACGGTGTCTAGTCTGGGGGATTAGGAGCCTGTTGAGGGTCCTTTCCCTGGTCGTCTTTCTTTTTTCTCTTCTGTTTGGGTTTTAGCGCCTCCAGGATGGGAGGCGTGATGTAGTGGGTGTGCGTGAGGTGTTCTTGTATTTGTTTTTGGCATTCCTGCCTTTCTTCTATCTTAATGAAATGACGCGCAGCTCTCTTACGTTGTTCGAGAAAAAAAAAGAAAATATACCTGATATTTGGATTGTCAAAGAGTTGAACTAGCTTCCGCTTATCTGGTTTTATTGTCTTTGCATGTCCTCCATACATATAACGTCTGTGCCCCATCAGAAAGTGAGGGAAATTGCTTCCTTGTGTCATCACAAACACTTCGCTATGAAGACAGATAGTATAGTCCAGTGCTGCAAGTCTTGATGAATGTCCCTACAGAGTGTGTAAGAAGGCCAACTTATCCTTTGATACCTGGCCTCCATTTCTTGATGCAATACAAACAGGATAAGGGAGGCACACTTTCTAAAATTTGTTTGAGGACTGGAATAATCAAGGAAAAAGGTACCTTGAACTGTGCAAGCTCCTCAGGTGTAACTAGAGCTTGTTTTGTTTGTAGAAATGGAAACAACAGTCGAAGAGGAGTCATGTACTTTTCAGCGTTATATATTTTACCGGATGCAACATAAAGGGAAGTAGTGTTGTCAAATCCCATTCCTCGCAGCATCATTCCGACCTTGTATAAACTGAACTAGTAAGAAAATATAAGTTACATGATACCTTATAAAACCAAGCAAATACAGTTCCCCTAATTTTTTATCAGAGATGAAGTCCAATCTTATAAATTAGGTGAGGATAATTGTTCTATTCAAGGAGTAAGACAATACAATCTAGAAATGATCTGCCAATATGACCGGGCGCTCTCTGTCTGTGATGTAATTGTATATTAGTAGACAGCAGAACCTCAAACATGGCATGGGCTCAAGCAATTCAGGAAAAAGCAAGATTGCAAGGAACAAATATTGCAACCTCCAAAGGTGTCAAAGGGCATCTCCCATTCCTTCGGTTAGCCTCAGGATTTATCACTCGACCAGGTCGGTGGAATTTCCCTCTCCAGCTCCTTTCGCGAGCATTTTCCATTGCATTATTCTCCGTCGAGCCACCATCATAATTACAGCATGAAAAAGCTACCATGTCCTAGACATATAACTCATCACAACTTGAGAGAAGTAGTAATATTAGTCCACACAAGATAAACTTTAGTAAAACCTCTTCAAAGCGAAGATGAACCGAGACGTACATCCCGCCACTTAAAAAACTCCTCTTGATCATTCGGTCAACCATATTATCTGCAAGAATTCTTATTGGTTCAGAAAATCTTAATGCCTTATAGTTTGTCAAACATCTCAATGCCTGGATATTCATAGGAACTGAATGAGCCAGTCTATTTGAGAAAGGGGCAATACGCACAGCCCTGTGTCATAGAACAAGAAATAAGTGAAGACATGGTGCTATGTGATGCTTAGTGCAAAGATCAGACTCTACTTCAAGTCAAGGAGAAAAAGGAGGGAGTACGTACCCTAGCTCCAACAGCTTTGGAAGCACCTGTTGTAAGTAGTAACTTGGGGGTGAGAAAGCTTTGGTTCTCATGTTTGGTATTATGCTGATATTATGGTTGAATCGCAGAAAAACATCTTCAGGAAGATCTTTTACAACCCTTACATATTTTCTAAGTGACTCAATGAAGTGATCTTCGTCAAAGATATCACCAAATTTGCTGAAAACTTGAAAAGACATCCTCATGAAACAGTGAGAAGTAAACTAACATATATTTTAGGTATTACAGTTTTAATTCCCAATGGGATGGGACATGTAGAATCAGCATATTTAAATGATTAAGAGAAAATTTTATATGCTAAAAGGAAATGCACCTGATAGGATATGCGGGAGCTTATAGGAGTACTAAACAATGACCAAAACTATGTTGTCAAAATACATAACTACGTAAGAGCAAATATAATCTCAAAGGTAGCAGGCTAGCAGCAACAAAAAAATGCAGGTGTGCATACAAAAAAGGCTGCAATGCGATAGGGGTCATAATCCATTTAACTTATTCACTCCAGTCTCGTTATGAAAGATTAACCAGAAAAACACTTGCACAAGGAGACTAATAACAGAAGTAGGTTTCCCAACTTAGTATAGTAAAGCAATAGTTTACAAAGCTAGTTTCCAAGAAAGGAAAAGGACGAAGGCATATACAATAATTCAGTTACTCCAAATACATCTCTGATTATTATGTAAACATAAACTTTTACCTAGAATCACGCCAAACGCTATTCAAATGAAATGCTGGTGTCACAAGAGTTGCATTAAGAATTTTGGCCACGGCAATAGCATCACAAATCTGTATTAGGAAATCTCAATCAGATAACCACCAAAATGCATGCTGAAAAGAGGAAACGTGACTTGAACTTGAGGTGCTAAATCAAGAAGGGAAAAAATTCATCGATGAAGATTGGTAAGCACATAATACTCCATTTGTTATTTACACTGATGAGAAGCTTCTGGCCTTTCACACTGGGATTTGAGAAGCTCAAACAAACAGCTAGTTGTTTGTTTCACAGCTTCTGGCCTTTCACACTCGGAATTGAGATTGAGTTGGTGGAAATTGATCTTTTGGGTAGACAATTTACTTGGTCTAATGCGCGGGAAGCGCCAACCCTTGTCAGATTAGACCGTGTTTTTGTGACCACTGATTGGGACCAGCTGTTCCCAGATTGCATTCTGCAAGCTTTGGCTTCTTCCATTTCAGATCATTGCCCTTTATTGCTTGGCTTGAGGGACTCCTTTATGCGTAAACGTCGCTTTCATTTCGAAAGTTTTTGGCCAAAACTAGATGGCTTTATGGAGGTTGTGCAGCAGTCCTGGGAGCAGCCGATTATGGCTGTTTGCCCTTTACAGAGGCTCGCAGACAAGCTGCGGAGGCTTGCCAAGAATCTGCAATCTTGGAGTCATAGGAAGACAGGCAATATCAAGCGACAACTTCTACTTGCGAGGGAGATTATCCATCAACTTGAATCTGCCCAGGATTCAAGATTGTTGTCTTCTCTTGAAATTTGGCTTCGGAGACAGCTTAAGCATCATATTTTGGGCTTGTCTTCCTTTGAGAGAACCAGGGCAAGGCTGCGATCTACTTGCGAGGGAGATTATCCATCAACTTGAATCTGCCCAGGATTCAAGATTGTTGTCTTCTCTTGAAATTTGGCTTCGGAGACAACTTAAGCATCATATTTTGGGCTTGTCTTCCTTTGAGAGAACCAGGGCAAGGCTGCGATCTGGTCTGAGATGGCTCAAAGAGGGGGATGCCAATACTGCTTATTTCCAGCACCATGCCAGATACAGGAAGAAGAAAAACTTTATTGCCAGTTTGAAGAAAGAGGACAGGGTGTTCACTGATCAGAAGGATAAGATTGATGTTGTCTAGGATTTTTACAGCAAATTGTTGGGATCTATGGGACAGCGTAACTTCACTCTTGATCTTCAGTCCTTTCATAGGTCAGCTGTTGATCTTACCGAGTTAGACCGGATTATTGATGAGGAAGAAGTTTGGAACACCATCAAGTCCATGCCTTCGGATAAAGCTCCCGGGCCAGATGGCTTTACAGGTAGATTCTACAAGATGGCTTGGCAAATTATCAAAGTAGATTTTATGGCTGCTGTGAATAGACTGTTTCAGGGTGATGATAGTAGACTTTTTCTCCTCAATTCTGCATATATTACCCTGCTGCCCAAGAAAGTTGATGTGGAGGAGGTAAAAGATTTTCGCCCCATAGGTCTGATCCATAGTTTCGCCAAGATCATCACTAAGCTGCTGGCTAATCGGTGATCAGGGAAATTATCGCAGCTTGTGTCACCTAATCAAAGTGCGTTCGTGAAAGGTAGATACATTTTGGATAACTTTGTTCTTGTGCAACAGATGGCCCAAGTTTTGCGCAGGCAAAAGGAACCGAGAGTGCTCCTAAACCTTGACGTCACTAAGGCCTTTGATTCAGTTTCATGGCCTTTCCTTTTGGAGGTCTTACAACATCTTGGTTTTGGCACTTGGTGGTGTAATTTGTTGGCAAAGTTGCTATGCTCTTCATCTACTAGAGTTTTGGTTAACGGTGAACCAGGAGAGTTGATTTATCATCAAAGGGGTCTCCGTCAGGGAGACCCTTTATCTCCTATGCTCTTTGTGTGTATTATGGACGTTCTAAATTCTCAAATCTTGAAGGCAGAAAGCTATGGTTTGTTACAGCCGCTGCTTCGTCGGGGAATTGGACAGAGAATTTCCTTATACGCAGATGATGTGGTTCTTTTTATGCATCCGGTGAGGAGTGACTTGGAGACAGTCAAACAAGTTTTGAAGGTTTTCGATGAAGCCTCAGGACTTGTTACTAATTTAGCAAAGAGCTCGTTTACTCCGATTTGCTGCAATGACCAGGAGGTTTTGGCAATCCAAGAGACGTTATCTTGTAATTTGGTGCAATTTCCTTGCAAGTACTTGGGCCTACCTTTGTCTATTAGAAAGCTCTCCAAGAGGGACCTTCTCCCTCTAGTTGAGAAGGTTGCGGATCGGTTGCCTGGTTGGAAAGCTACTCTTATGCACCCGGCTGGTAGGGCTACTCTTGTCAAATCTGTCCTCTCAGCTATTCCAGTTTATCACCTTATTGCACTTCAATGCCCCAAATGGGTCATCAAAGCCATTGACAAGATTAGGAGGGGTTTCCTCTGGAAAGGCCGCAAAGATATCAAAGGTGGGCACTGTTTAGTGGGTTGGCAGAAGGTGTGTTTACCTTTGACTTTGGGTGGTTTAGGTGTTCCAAATCTTGAAGTTATGGGTTGGTCCCTTAATATGAGATGGTTGTGGTTGAAGAAAACACAACCTGAGCGGCCGTGGGCTTTCTTGGATGTCCAAGTTCATTCCAATGCTGCTGCCCTTTTTGCTGCATCGGTTCAGTCAGTGGTGGGCAGCGGAACTGACACCAAATTTTGGACTGATCGCTGGCTACACAGCAAAAGAATTGCAGATTGGGCTCCTTCACTGTTTGAAGCTGTTAACAAGAAGGTTGTGAGGTCAAGAACTGTCCAGGAAGCAATTAATGGTAGCAGTTGGGTTCTTGACATTAGGGGAAATTTCTCTCCTCTATTGCTTTCTCAGAATTCTTCCAAATATGGGATCTTGTTCGGGAGGTTCGATTGTTATCAGATGTTCCAGATCAGCACATATGGACGCCTTCCTCCTCAGGCTCTTTTTTTTCTTGAATACGCAGGAGAGCTGCGTATTTTTGTATTAAGAAGAAGAAGGGGGGAGAAACCCCGGTACGAAGTTTTTACATTTGCCTAACAACACCAGACACACCCCATACAACTAAGACACCTCTTCTAGATGGAAGAAAGAGAGCGCTTTGGCTCCAGCCATACGCCAACCCATTAACTCCTCCCTTGCAGCTGCCAACACCACCGCAGCGCTAGGGTTACACTTATAAAAAACACACCTATTTCTATGTTTCCACAGAAACCAAGCACCCAAAATGACTAGAGAATTGAATCCCTTGGATAAAGGTTTGCCCACCCTGTCAGCACTATTCCTCCACCAGGTTTCAAAACAGACATCAACATGGGAAGGGCAGAGCTCCTGGAAACCACCTGTCTGCAGAAGGCTGAACCAAAACTGTTTTGCAAAACTGCACTGAACCAGCAAATGGTTGATAGTTTCTTCCATCTGGTCGCAAAGAGGGCAAGACTCCGGGTGATCCAAACCGCGCTTAGCAAGTCTGTCAGCCGTCCAACATCTATCGTGCTCCACAAGCCAAAGGAAGAACTTACACTTTCCTGGAGCCCAGGATTTCCAAATGCGTTCAGCAGGCTCAAAGTTAACAGAGCCAAGAAGCAAAGTCCTGTAAGCTGAGCTAGCCGAGTATTCACCCGATTCACTGAACCTCCAGGCATGCACATCGGGAACATCCGGCTGGAGAACCATCCCCTCTAGCAAGTCACAAAGGTCCATGAGATTAGCAAGGGCTGTAACAGAAATAGCCCCCCTCAGGTCAGCCAACCAATTGAGATCAGGCAAGGCATCTTTGACCAGGCGCCTAGAAGCAATGTGCTTGGGCACCATATCCAAGACAGCAGGTGCCACATCCTTAATACATTTGCCATTTAACAAACGATCCTTCCAAAAGAGAGTATCAGACCCATCTCCCAAGTGAGTGATAACAGCCGCAGCCACCAAGCTTTGCACAATGTCACAAGTTTGAATCTGAAAATCCGACCATGGCTTAGTCCGATCAGATTTTTGCAACCAAGGCCACCTAGCCCGCAGCGCCCAGCTCATGACCCGAAGGTCACTTATGCCCAGACCCCCCAGGTCCTTAGGTCTAGTGACTTTGGGCCAAGTCAGCAGACAATGGCCACCATTCACCTCCTTCCTTCCTCTCCACAGAAAGCCTCGTCAAATCTTATCGATTGCTTTAACAGCCCAAGGAGGGAGGTCCAGCGCCAGAGCAGCATAGATCATTTTTTATGTCATCACAAATTGAACATAAATGGCTCTACCAGCTTTTGTCATCAGATCAGCTTTCCACCCAGGTAACTGGGCTGCAGTTTTATCAACAATTGCTTGAACTTGACTTCTCCTAAGCTTTCCAAGAGAAAGCGGGAGGCCAAGGTACTGACAGGGAAACTCTGAAATGGAACATGGAAGGAGCTCCTGAACACAAGCAAGATCATCCTCAGAACATCGAATAGGAAAAACATTACTCTTCTGAACATTGGTCTTTAGACCGGACGCATCCCCAAAAATCCTAAGGATTTCTAGAATCAGATTTATGTCTGAGGGGACCGGCTTGAGGAAAACCACCGCATCATCCGCGTACAAAGAGAAACGGTGCTGCAGACTGTTCGTGGACAGAGAGTGAAGCAGCCCCTCATTAGAAGCCCTCTGGATTAGCAAGTTGAGAGTGTCCATGAATAAGATGAAAAGCATTGGAGATAAAGGGTCCCCCTGCCGAAGACCCCGCTGGTGAGCAATGTAGTCCCCGGGAACACCATTTAATAAAATTCCCGTCGAAGAAGAGGCTAACAGCCCACAAATGATGTCACACCAGATCTGCCCAAAACCCAACTTCTGCAGGACTTCCAACAAGAAAGCCCAAGACACCGAATCAAAAGCCTTAGATATGTCGAGCTTGAAAAGAATGCGGGCTTGCCTTTGACGATGAAGAAACCTTGCAGTGTGTTGCACTAGCATGAAATTGTTTAGGATAAATCTTTTCTTAATAAACGTCGTTTGATTAGGAGAAACCATAGCATTCAAATGTCGAGCCAATGTTGGCCATCATTTTTGTTACTAACTTCGCGAAGCTATGGACAAGGTTGATTGGACGAAAATCTTTCACTTGGGCTGCATCCTCAACCTTAGGCTCTTACTCGTCCAAGTCGGCATATGATCGTTTTATGATGGGAACTGTGGGTTTTGCGCCTGCTGAGCTTATTTGGAGAAACTGGGCCCCTCCAAGATGCAAGTTCTTCCTTTGGCTTGCGACTCGAGATAGGTGCTGGACTGCAGATCGTTTGGCGAAGAGGGGTATGGATCATCTTGTTTAATGCCCCCTTTGTGATCAAAAGGATGCAACGGTGCATCATCTTTTAATTTCTTGTGTCTTCTCTAGGGAAGTGTGGTTTAGGATTTTCTCCTTGGTTAATCTGCGGCAGTTCTCCCCCACAAGGGCTAATTTGGTTTTCCAAGATTGGTGGGCTAATTTGGAGGCCAAGGTCCCTCATGTGCTACGCAAAGGGATTAACTCCCTTGTGATGTTGGTGGCATGGTGGCTTTGGAAGCAGCGGAATAAATGTGTGTTTGAAGGTGATGCTCCTAGCGGCAACCAGATTATACAGAACATCAAAGACGACGCTCAGAGGTGGTGTCTTGCGGGTGCCAAAGATCTGTGCACCATCTGGCCTTAGTTTAGGGGCAGTTGTTGACATCTTTTGGTTGTCTTCTAGATGGATGTTTTTTTTCTTTTATTTCTTTTATTTTTTTTACTCTGTACTCTGGTCTTCTTTAGACCATTGGTGTTTCTTCTATCTTAATATATCTAATGCGCAGTTCTCCTGCGCGTTTTAGAAAAAAAAAGGATCAAAAGCCTAATAGCAGCTTTTCAGAAAAGTTCCAAAAGCTGCAGCTCAAACAAATAGGGCCCTAGACTTCCATGGAAGATAAGATAAATACATGCAATAAAATACCCACTATCATATTTATGAAAGAGTGAGGTTGAAAATATGTATATAACTGCCAATTTATGATTTGGACCACAGAATCAACTATCAGCAAACTTGACACCTTGCTGATTATAAGAAAAACAAAGATATAACCAAGACATTCTTAGCTGAGACTGTATCCCTGTCTTCAAAAAAAAAAAAAAAAACAGGCATCTCTTACTGGAGAACTAGACCATTATGTCAATCTGAATAAGAAAGCTAGTACGGCTCCATGAAATCTCAATGTATATTGAGGATGGACTGTTAAAAAACATTTTAATACCGATGGATTTTATCACTGCATGCAAATAATGATAAAATTGAGCTTCTAGATCAAAATGATATCATCAACATAGAGAATTGGAGTGGGGCGAATCTAGGCCAGAAGATGACCGGGTCATCCTCTTTATCTGATGGGGTCATTAGCAGCTATGACAGTTATTTCCACTGAAAATAAGAAATTTCATTGGGGTCAGATGACCCCGGTAAACAAGGCTAGCCCCGCCCCTGAATTGGACTATTCAAATCTAGTCAGAAATGATCATACAACTTACTGAAATGCGTTGTTGATTCAAGCCACCATTTGCCTCAACTATGAGGAAACCATTTGAAGGCGGTAACTCTGAAAAGCGTAAATGTGTGCTATCAGTGTCAGCTAGCAAGTTATGTTGTATTTCCCATCCCAGCTTATATTGACTTAGGCAAACAAAGAAGAATTGGTTTGAATTATAACTTGGATGTTTGGTATGCAAACTACACTCTTACGGTTCTCTTACCTGAGTGTATCAACCCCTTGCTGATACAAGGTTCCCATTGCTTTCCAAACTTTTTGTATTGAGATGTCACTAACTGTGCGATGGCAAGACAAAAAGGAACTATGTCACATACATGTAAGATATCCTAATTTCCTAGCATAAAGAACAAGAGTTTCATGGTCCTTATAAAGTTAAGATTAAACAAATTTAGGGAGATTCACAGTTGAACTCCAAAGGTTATTGAGAGTATTAGCATAGTATAACTGATCAAGACAAGATCGGCATTCTCATGCTCAACCATGAGCCAAAGATTTGTTCTGAGTCTTCCTAAGTTTAGAACGTAAAAAAAGGCTAGCACATAGCCCTGAGAATTCACAATAATTAACAGACATGAAACCAAAGACATCAGTACAGCACATCAACAGGATAAAATAAATCATGTCATACACAAAAAAACTGTTTTTCACTTATATAGGATTATTCTTCTGCCTTGTCACACAAATAAGGCACTAGAATACTACATTTTTAGAGCAATGTTGTACCTGACAATGATATGTAACACAATAAGCAGAAAGGGTCTTGATGCCCCTTATGTGATCAGAAGGACGAAACAATTCATCATTTGTTGGTGTCCTGCGTTTTTGCTATACAATTTTGGTTCTACATCTTCCAGAAGAGGGGACTGGCTGCGCTGTCCTCGGACATCGAGGAAAGCAATTTTGAGGCTTGGTGGAGTACTTCAGTTACTCTCTTTAATGGAGGCATCCAAAAAGGCTTCAACTCTCTTGTGGTTTTAGGAGCTTGGTGTATTTGGCAGCACCACAACGAGTGTGTTTTTGAAGGTGTTCCGCCTAGTGTGGCTAGAGCCTTGTCTTTAGTTGAGGATGAGTGTAGTTTGTAGTGTCTCGCTGGTGCTAAGGATTTATCCTTGCTCTCAGTTTATGGTCATGTCCCAGATTGAGGCATACTGTTGCTTCTCTGGAGTAGATGTTTTAGTGTTCTAGTTTTTATGTTCTTTTTTATGTTTTTGTAGGGCCTTTTAGCCCTTGTACCGTCACCTTCTATCTTTAATGAAATGATACGCAGCTCTCCTACGTGTTTGAGAAAAAAAACATGTAAGAAGTGGCGTAGCAGTAGCTAAGGTCCCTCGCTTGAAAACATTGAAACCTTGTGTTGGGACAGGTGGCTGTGCTCTGCTGTCTGGTCACTGCTTAGCCTTGTGATCACCAAAAATGTGCTTCACAAATTGTTTCAAATTTAAACTACAGAACATTGTTTCGGTCAGTTGACTCCGGCCCGTTAGTGATGGGGGGCCAGGGTTCGGAGATTTTCTCGGCCGGGACCATTGTTTCGGTCCCTTCTTATATGGAATACCGGGAGGGCGGTCTTTTCCCTCCCCGGCCAAGTTTTTTTGAACTACAGAACATGGAAACGAATGTTGTCATAAAAACTGCCTCCATAAACTGTCTACGTGATTCATTGGTACTGATTAACAACCTCCTTTTGCAAAGTTGTGCCTTCTTTGGATTATTTATCCTCTCATCTAGCATCATTAAGTTGTAGCCTATACACTATGTCTATCATTTTAAGGGTCATCACCTTTCTGCCATTCAAACATGAAACGAAAAGCAGCACATGCTACAATTTTACAAGTAAATTACTACAAGGTGGCAAACATGTTTCTTTTGCCTCATGAAATGTGACTCGCTGATTGTCCAGATCCCCTATTTTCTTGTAGAAGAAGCCTATTTTCAGTGTTCCTTTGTTGAATTTGAGTGAATGGAGGTAAATTCGTCGTCCTTCTGGCAAAAGGGAAAATGATAGGAAAGAAAATTGAAAGGGCAGAAAAGAACACAGAATAAGACCAAACTTATACGATGACAATTTTGATCAAATCAAGCCCCTACATTGCAATTCTGAAATCTTAGATGACACATTTAACCAAGCAAGGAGCCAATCATCAGTTCCGGTCTCGAGACAAACCAGGAACTTGGGCATGCAAGAACTCCACCACGAAATCAAACCACAAGATCCTAAGGGGGCAAAAAATGCTAACCTAGGGACGCTCACCGGGTTTGGGCGCGAGGCGAAGGCGCGCATTTCCGGGAGGAGCCGTTCGAACACGAGGTGGCTGCGGTACACCGACCCGGGGGGCGCCGGTTGCGCGCCCCGCCTTAGCGCACCCGCCACCACGCCGCTGGATCCAGACCCCTCGCTGCCGCCAATGGTGAGCATGAGCATCGCAGCCGCGTAAGCCAGCGCGAGGAGCAGCACGGCGGCCCGGCGGCGGCGCCCGACCAGCACGCGGCCCAACCGCCGCGCAGCAGACTTCGCGCCAACCGTCTCGGTGCCGCGCATTGACGCCGCAGCGGCCGCCACTTGCATATCCTGGAGCGCTCCCGCGAGACCATGCGACGTGAAGTTGTTTGCCGGTGTGGAGGAGGTGCGAAATGGTGGCGATGATGGAAAGGCCGGAGAGGAAAGCGTGACCAGAAATGGCAAATGCGCAAATACTAAAGAATAGAGTATGAAATACCAGATGAGATATGAGAGATAACCTAGATATGTACAACCTTCATTAATTTTGAAAATATATAATAAGAAAAATCTAGAATTTCTTTTTTTATAATAATGTCAAGAAATCTCAAGTTAGTTCATCTGTGTTAAGGAGTTTTTAGGAGTCTCTCAAGATATTCTTCTTATTTTTCATGGCTCTCTATATATGTTATCTTTTAATTATATTTAGTATCTAGAAGTTCAGAATTATATCATCCAGTTTTTTAGTTGTCTTTTATATTTAAAAAAATTGTTAGTGTTGTACATGACCTTAAGTAGGGATGTGCTCGAAGCCTCGAGTAGTCAAATCTGATTCGCATTGAATCGAAGTATTGTATTATTTATTACTAATCAATTGCTCGCTATTCGGTTTCTTTGAGATTTTTGGAATTTAAGTTTGCATAGAATTCAAGGTAACTTGGAATGCACTTAGAGCCAGATTCTACAAATTTTACATATAAACATAATATCCTAGACATAATATACAGTGTTGTTTGGCAAAGACACCCCTCGGGTGCAAAAATACCTCGGGACAACACCAGATTAAAATAAAATCTTGACGAATACACCTCTCAGGTGCAAAAACACCTCACGAAGATGCCAGATTAAAATAAATCTTGGTGAAGACACCCCTCGGGTGCAAAAACGCCTTAGGGCGACACTAGATTAAAATAAAATCTTAGTGAAGACACCCTAGGGTGCAAAAACGCCTCAGAACGACGCTGTGTTAAAATAAAATGTTGGCGAAGACACCCAGGTGCAAAAAAAAGCCTCAGGGTGAGGCCAAATTAAAACAAAATATTGGCGAAAACTTTAACACGAGCATAACGAGACCCAAATATCTCGACAAAAGTCGCATGTTGCAAAGCTCATACAACAAAACAAACCGAAGTCCGGCACTCGCCACCCATCGTCAAACTAAAAGATAAATGTGCTCTTGGGCCATTTCTATAAGTGTTTTGGTGATTAGATGTCCAACACAAATATTTTGAACTCTTATGTGATAAATAAAGTGAGAAGTGCAAATCATATAAAAAGGTATGTTTTTAGACTTAGTACATTGTTTTTAAGTACTAACATGGTTATCTAAGTGCTAGAAACAGTGCTGAGAAGAGAAGAAACGAATTGGAAAAGAGTTGGCTGTGTACAGCCAACTACAGCTCAGCATGGCGCACCGGACAGTATCCGGTGGCGCACCGGACAGTGTCCGGTGCCCCAGGCTGGCCGACGGTGAACCGACTGCTCTCAGGAATTGACGGAGTCGTACGGCTATAATTCACCGGACTGTCTGGTGGTGCACCGGACTGTCTGATGGTGCACCGGACTGTCCGGTGAGTCATCCGCGATGAACTTGTCGCTCTCAGGAAAAGAGAAAAGGCGACGTGGCTAAAATTCACCGGACTGTCTGGTGGTGCACCAGACTGTCCGGTGAGCCAACTACGCCAGCACCAACGATCGTCCGCACGATCAACGCGCGACACGTGGCTTGCTCCAATGGTCGGCTGGGTGCATCAGACAGTGTCCGGTGCGCCAACCAGCCCCGAGGAGCAACAGTCGGATGCTCCCGATATGGAAGGAGATCGCGCATCGGACATGCTACAGTGGTTGTCCGGTGGCGCAGCGGACGGTCCGGTGCGCCACTCGACAGAAGGCAAGGATAGCCTTCCATGTTGATCTCCAATGGCTCCTGGCTGCCTTAGGGCTATAAAAGGGACCCCTAGGCGCATGGAGCAAGACACCAAGCCTACCAGAAACATTCTAAAACTCCTAGACTCTGCCTCCACGCATTTGATCGATTGTGTTAGTGATTTGAGCTCCGTTTGAGTTGCGTACTCCCTGTGCTGTGTTTTGAACTCAAGTCTTGGCTTGTGTGCGTGTGTGTGCTGCGAATTTGAGTCTTGTGTGTGTTGCTCTCCCTCTCTTACTGAAAGTTGCCTGGAGGGGGTGCATAGGCAAGTTAAAACTTTTTCAACAAAAACTAGAAGCAAATTGGGTAAAACCAATTCAACAGGTGTCAAAACCGGTTCAAGTGGTTTGCACGAGCTCAACTAAACGATGAGATATAAAACTGAATTGATCTCGAAATTCACCCAGTTAACTTTGGAAATGAGATGTTCTAAATGATCCACATGGTTCAAAGTAGTAGATCTGAGAAGGGCACTTCTCAAAATCCACACACCAAAAATATATAAGCAAATCTTCCACGGAATGGTGAGGGAACGAATAACACGAATAAACACAATGAGCAAGAACACAAGAGACACAAGATTTATCCCGAGGTTCGGTCACACCACCAAGGTGCCCTACTTCCTCGTTGAGGCGCCCACAAAGAGCCGGGTCTCTTTCAACCCTAATCCTCCCTTTGCCGACCACAAAGGTCAAGCTCACACACTAATCTTTGCTCAAACGAGCGGGTAATACAAACTTTCTTGTGGTCTTCCACAAGATTTGGATACTCACAAGAGACACCTAGTCGTCTAGGAGCTAGAAGCTCCAAGAGTAATGAATCCACAAAGAACTCGATGTAGTACCAAAGCTCGAATGAAGAAGAGCAAGAGAGATTTGGAGATGAAGCACAAAAATCGCAGCTCTCAAACTCACTCAAAGATTTCTCTCCAAAGATTTGAAATGGGAGAGACAAGAGATGTGTGAGAGAGAGTGGGAGGTGTTCTTCAAGTTAGAAATGGAGTTTGGGTCGTGCTCTTGTGTGGGGAGAGAGGTAGGAGTGAGTATATATAGGTGGGGCTTCAAAACTAGCCGTTGGGCTGATTTTGGTTGTGGAAGATCGGTTGAACCGCCCCTAAGACTGGTTCAACCGCCTAGGGTAGGCTGACAGTCAGTCTGCCAGTCAGACTGGCAGACTGCAGGTCAGACTGCAAAAACAGGTCCTGACACCGGTTGAACTGCCCCTAGGGCCGGTTCAACCGCCTGTGGGTCAGATTGGCAGTCAGTTTGCCAGTTAGCAGGTCAGACCGGTCAGGTGACCCTGACACCGGTTGAACCTACCCTAGGACCGGTTCAACTGGTTTTGACCAGTGAGGTCCGGGGAAAAAACCCAGCTAAACTTTTCCTGGACCCCGGTTGAACCTCTCTGGACCCCGGTTGAACTTGCCCTGGACCCCGGTTGAACTTGCTTGGACCATGGTTGAACTTGCCTGGACCCCAGTTGAAGTTGAAGTTCAGCTGGAATTGAGAAAGCTCAACTCAGCTGAAGTTCAGCTCAGCTGCAGCTGAAGAAGCTCAACTCAGCTGAAGTTCAGCTCAGCTGAAAAACTCAGATGCAGTTGAAGAAGTTCAGCTGCTTTTCAATAAGAACACTGTAGGTTTCTCAAACCTAACCATGGTCTACCATAGAATGTTAAAGAGATTTTTGATTTTCAAAAATAGCTTTTGAATATAGAGGTTTGAGCTTTGGCAAACACCAACCTTCTTTTTGGATCCCTCTTTATAGTACGACGATTCCTATACTCAAATTAAATAAAATTAATTAAGTAAACTCCTTGAGTCATTGGTGTCTCATGTGTGATTTCTCCATGGCGTTGCTTCATAAGGATCACAAACATCTTTGTCTCACCTTTTGAAGCAAACACAAATCAAACCCTGTGACTTGTACCATATCACCATATATGAGTTCAAATCATGGTTTCAAGTCACCTTATTGATGCATCAACATGTTATAACTCTTCATAGCTGATTAGTTCATCGACTTAGTGCAAGTACTCTCTTCTTCACCTTAGCCATGGTACCTCGATCTACAAGCCGTCGCTTGGCCTTCACCTTTGCTTAGTTCCTCGAAGCCCTTTCCTTGCTATCTTCACCCTATCAAGCCATTCTTGAGTCACATCCTATTGAGCATCCATTGAGAGAATCATTTCTTCAATATTGTGAACCTTGCTTGAATATCTTCTAGATATAATTGTTAAGATTAATCAAGCTCTAGTTTGATTCTCATAGAAGCATATATGGACTGGTAGTAATATGGTCAAGCCAATTCACGATTCCTCATATCTTATTCACTTTGGCTTGACCAATCCTCTTAATCACTTCAACCTCTATTATGATCATATTTATGCATAGTGATTTCTCAGGTCTTGTCCATATATTCAAACCAATATAGAGACCATATTATATCCATTTGCATTGTCTCACTGGTCATTTAACCTTGTGTTGAACCTTTGTTCACTGATCATTATACACTATTCAAGTATGTTCATCATACTGAATTTCCTGTTCAACACTTAGCAAACTTGTTAGACCTTTAAATGTGTTGTTATCCAAATCACCAAAACTCACAAAAAGGATGAATGCACTTTCAATCTCCCCCTTTTTGGTGATTGATGACAACTCATTTAAAGCTTACATAAGATTTGATAAATAAGATTTTTAATCCTATGATATAATTTCCTCCCCCTAAATATGTACATTTTAGAAAATACCAATTTTGTACTCAATTGCCAAAAGTACATATTTGGGTCAAAGTATGGAGACAACTTATATCATACTATTCATGGGGTGCAATGTGCCTTAGAATAAATGTGATGCTTATGACATAGTATGTACTCATCAACTTTCTACATCTTATGTTTTTTCTTATGATTCCCCCTTTTTGTTAATTATTCCCCCCCCCCCTTTCAAAAGTCCTCTAACACTTAGTTACATAAGACTAAAGGTAAGCTTTAATGCACAATTTCTACGCCTTTGTCATAAATCTCCAAAAAGGATACAAAGGATATCAAGGGAAGAAATTTTGATTAAGCAAGATTTGAATATGCTATCATGAAAAGGGTCCTTAGATGACACAAAAGTAATGTAGAAGTGACATGAAGTGATATACCTTTGTGTTTTACCTTTTTAAGGGGTTTCCAGACTTGTGTTGGATTTAGAATTCATTTGCAAGCTCTTGTTGGCATAGTTGCGACATAGGTCCAAGATATCAAATGAATATTGTCATGCTAATTGAAAGATAAATCTTGATACCTGGAGTCTAGATGTCACCTTGTATTTTCTTTGTTCTATGCCACATGGTCTCCATTATAATCATGAATTTCCATCTTAGCTTTTGATAGGCTTTACATTTCAAAGAGAAACTTATCCTCTTCAAACGATCAAGAGAAATTCATTTTCATTTCTATGGAACCATTCATCCTCATCTGATGTTCTCCAAGGTTTGAGACTACACAACATGAACTTGAAAGAAATCATTAGTCTCACAAGATATAGGCTAAACTCTCCCTCGATTTATGCATGCAAGAGTACACAAAGTACACTTATGCACATTAACAATGCGAGGTTAAAGGAGATGTTTGTACTATATCTTGGCTTAACATAACATGCTTTATATAGATGATGAAAATTAAACCAATTGAAGATTTAAGAACTGAAAGTATATCAATTGAAATCCTGAAGGGTAAAGCATGCTAATATGAACCTCAAACCTCATAATGAAGGATATCATATAAATAAGTCACTACATCTTCATTATTTGGTTGACAGGATAGTTCAACTTCCTTCTTGATTCACTGTGGTTTCCTTTCTCATTATGATTTCATCCAACCAAGTGATCTTGAACTTCATTCATTTTTTGTAGATTTCGAATCCATCTTGAAAGCACTTGGAAGGACCTTGTTGAAACACTTAGAAAAGAGAGCATTAAAAACACAAGAGAGGGTTTCACAGATGATGATCCTTATATGTGCATGGCAAATGAATCATCATTATTGAAAACCAAAAGGATAGACTAAATTCCTTTAAATTAGTGCACACATATAGTTGATGTCAAAGTTATATGCACTATTGAACATTTTATATTGCAAGGAATTTAACCTATACTATGGTACATCCCACTAAGGATAGAATACTAAAACAACTGAAGGAAAGGAAGTTTCCGTACCTTGGCCTCTTATCAACTTCGTCTTACTTTAGTTGAATAGTGTCCTTTAAGCTTGTGATATCCAATTTAAAACAAGCACCATCTCTTAACATAGATTTTCTATGGATAAACTCAACACAAGAGATGACATTAGTAGCACAAGCACTAGTTTCTTATTTTGCAACCCCTTTATATGTGGAAAGCAAACGAGTTGCTAAAATAGAGAAACCTCATAATATGGACTAAATTTCCCTTGAGTCCTTATGCACAATATATTTTAAGTGACATGGATAATATGCATGGTTGTTCAATGAAGTCTAAAGGGCTGACTTAATCCATATTATGGTGAGTGTCTAATAAAGAAGAATCAAATCCAAATTAACTAGATAGAGGATACGTCACATAATTTTGGATTGTTCACCATATGATAATATTCATTCATCTTCCAATTAGACCTTTATTTCATAATCAACAACTGATGTATATCCTCAAGTGCTTCTTTTTCCTTAGTGACTACACAAGTCACACAAAGATAAGATTTGAAAATAATATGCACTTGAGATTCAGTTGTTACCACCCTTGCTACTATCTCCAAATATGATTTATACATTCATTATCGAGCACCCAACTTGATCCATTGAAGGCGTGATCCTGCAAAACAAGTTTAAGCTTCATATCTTGGTACCCAATTTGAATTGGGTCCTTTGAGATTAGTAGGAAGAGCCTTGAGTACCCACACAATCCTTATTGTGACCTTTCTCTTTGTGTAGGCACCCACATATACTTGACAACCATCTTACATGGTTTCAATTCAATATTTAATCACATAGATAAAAGCTAGAGTTAAGAATAGGAGCCTTTTCTCCTTTTCTTGATACATCATTGTGTTGCCTTCTTGATGATGAACCTAGCTTGACCTTGGGTGCACCTAGCTTATTAAGGTTAATCGCACAAGCATTCATATTATAAAGACAAGTTATGTATGTAATTTACAACTTAGTGATCCAATTCAATGTGAAGCATATGGATACCGATTGAAGTAGATTTCTAAGATATCAAAATATGGGTTTCCAAAATTTAGAGAGTATGGGTCACTAATTGTACCTTTTACAGTTTAAAAATCATATCCATGTTAGTGCATATGCATGAGATGAATATCAACAAAAAAGATTCTTATACACTTTTAGATTTAACGATAAGGCAATTTTAAACTGCATCAAGAGTAGCTATTTAAAAAGAAACAAAGATTACAATCCATATGAATGAAATACAAATTTACCATTTTGGATTGTCTTAGTATAGCTTACTCAAGGGAAACTTATCCTCTACGACACAAGATATATAATGTTCTCCCACTAGATATGTGCATCAAGTATTTGAATGACTTACCACATGCACTTTCAATTCAGTTAAGAGTCTCATGAGGAGTACATTACATACCATGGTCAAGGCCTAACAAATTTGCAATGAATTAACTTATGCCTAAGAATACTTACCACCATATAGAACGTACCATTTGTTATACCAATTTGACAGATCTTACTATCTATGGTGGTGTCACCTTAGTATTCTTCTTTTCATCATTTGTGGAGACTTCCTTCTTTGTTTTCTCTTTTCCTTTTAAAACTAGTCGATAAAACACTTTGAAAAGAGGTATTAGTAGTACAAGGAAGTATTTAATGAATGATGATATCTATATATGAATGGCAAACAAATCATTATTTATGAGGCATAAAGGCATAAATTAAATTCCTTTTAAATTAATGCACATGGATGAGTGAATTAATAATATGCACCAATTTACAAATTTAAACCAAAAGGAATTTAACCTTCATATTGACATTTCTTTCCATAGAATAGATAATTACTAATTGAAAGAATGTCACTTGAAAAGAACTACTATTGATCAACTACCAATTGAAGCAACTAGTTCCATACCTTTGCCTTGAGCATTCCTAATCTTTCTTTTAGGTGAAGATTAACCTTTAATACTTGATTTTACCAATTGAAAGAGCACAATCTCTACTTATGAATTTCATGAAATAGCTTAAACGAGATTGCATTAGAAACACAAGCAATAGTTTCCTATTTAGCAACCTCTAGTATATGAATGACAAGAAGGTTACTAAAATAACGAAACCTCATTATATGAACTAAATTACCCTTACAAGCATCATGCATAACACCGATTTAAACAAGGTGAAAATAGCATGATTATTTAATTAAGTTTACATGGCAAGTTTAATTCATAACATGGTGAGTGATTAATGTAGAAGACTCAAAACCAATTTAAACAAGAGGGAATACATCACATAGTATTGGATTGATCTTCTTTGAATGTTGAATGTCACACTCCATTTGAGAAACACATTCTCATGTTCTGAGACTACATAAACACTTAGATAGAAACATTAGTCTCACAAGTCTAGTCATATAGAGAATTCCCCTTTTGGTAAGTGCTTTAAGAATTTGAATTTCTTACTTAGCACTCTATTCATTTAAGAACATGGGATAATCCTCTTTATGTCTAGGTCATGGCAATAATACGATAATAAATTGGAAATATGCCACAAGATACATACAACTAATGTAAAGCATGTAGATTGTCACAATATAAAAATATAAACTTGCAATCTACCATATGATTGGAACTTTTCCAAGACAAGGTAAAATATTTTAAGTTCATTCTCAAGTGCTTCATTTTTCTATGTGGCTACAAAAGACACAAAGGAATATACTAATTAAAAACAATGTGCACTTAAGATTTAATTGTTACCATCCTTTGGATGTCACTTGGTTGTAGGCCTTTTGCTTGATTCCCACAAAGGTTAATCCTTATTCCCTACAACACAAGTTCTTGCTAGAGATGAATATGAAGTTAGTGATATAACAACTCAATTCATCTTTGGGCCAATCTTAAAAGAATAGTCAATGTAAAATTGATAGCTTGAGATAAGGATTGAGTTAAACTGCTCAAGCACCCCAAAGCTTCATATTATCTCTAGGTACCTAAAAAACTTATTAAGTATATTTTGGTACCCATCTCATGATGGGTCCATTAAGGTTAGCCAATAAGGACTTAGGCACCCAAATAGCCTTAGTCCTAGAATGTGGTGAACTCATCACCTTTCTAGCACAAGAGTCAAATTTGGGTCTCCTAAGCAAATCTGAATGTATTGACAATTTAGGCTTAGGAGTTTTATCCTTTGGACAGACCATGAATAGATGACCTTTTTTACGGCAATTATAGCAAATGTTGTGCTTGTCCTTGCAATGCATTTTCCTTTTGCTTTCATCTTTCTTGATAGTCATCTTTCTTGATAGTGCAAGGTCTTGGATCTTCATGTGGGGGCATGAATCAATTTCATGACCCTTCTCATTGCATCCATAGCACCTTCTATTGCTTCTCTTTGATCTTTCTTTGTTGAAGCACATAGGTACATTGTTAGAGCAAATAGTATGAGCATTAATTTTCTTACCATGAATTTTGCTCATGCCCTTCTTGGAAAGTTTGCTATTCTTTTGAAGGGGTTTTGTGCATGCTACAGTTGTCCCCTTCTCAAGCTTTTTCACCATATTATCACGATTATCTTGAGAAGGTTGAGCATGACACTTTCCCTTCAATTGAGTCAAGCTCCTTCTTAGCCTCTCGTTTTCTTCCTTGAGCTCATTGTTTTCTTTTCCATGGGAAACATTACTTGTTCCTAAAAATTCTAGCTCAATGGAAGATTGGCTTTCTTGAAAGCAACATTTGTTAGCACATGATAATATAGTTTCTACTTGAGTACATGTGCATATGTGAGGTTGGTATGATTTCAAATTAGTTAACACAACCTCATGAGCCATTTCTAACATGATATGTGAATCCATAAATTTATTATGAGAGCACACAAGCATATCATGTTTTTCTTGCAAAGCCAGATTTTCAATATTTAGCCTTTCTATCATGTTCTTGAACATAGCATTTTTATTTTCTAAATGAGCAATATATGATGAATGATTAACAACTTTAATTTGCTCAATTGAAATGTCTTCATACCTTTGGACCAAATCATCATGAGAGCACTTTAGCTTCTCATGCTCTTTGGTCAACTTCTCTAAGTCTTCGATTTTTCTGATGAGGAAGTCTTCTTGCTTATCAAGCATTTCTTTTTGTTCTTCCGCTCTTTTCATGAGTTTGAGCAAGCTCATCCGATTTTTCTTGCTTAGCTGAGCGAAGAATTGTTGAAGATCATCCTTATCTTCACTATCACTTTCTTGCTCCTCCTCATCCTCACTTTCGCTTTCACTGTCACTCCCATTAGCAATACAGCACATATGAGAAGTGGATTTGAAAGACGAACCTTGTGAAGAGGTGGATTCGTCGTTTGGTCTCCATCGATCATTTTCTTCTTCTTCAATCTTGTTCTTCGCCTCATCTTCCTTCATTTTGTGGAACATCCTTTTGGCGATTCTCATGGCAAGATATATTGCCCTAGGATCAACATCTACACCAAAAGATAAAGTCGAGGCAACCTCAACTTTTTCAAGCTTAGAACCACTTTCGTTTCTTAGTCCCCCCCCCCCGACATGATCTTTTCCTCACGCGGTTAAGCGTTAGAACAAGGATTAGGCTCTGATACCAATTGAAAGTTGCCTAGAGGGGGTGAATAGGAAAGTTAAAACTTTTTCAACAAAAACTAGAAGCAAACTGGGTAAAACCAATTCAACAGGTGTCAAAACCGGTTCAAGTGGTTTGCACGAGCTCAACTAAACGATGAGATATAAAACTGAATTGATCTCGAAATTCACCCAGTTAACTTTTGAAATGAGATGTTCTAAATGATCCACATGGTTTAAAGTAGTAGATCTGAGAAGGGCACTTCTCAAAATCCACACACCAAAAATATATAAGCAAATCTTCCACGGAATGGTGAGGGAACGAATAACACGAATAAACACAATGAGCAAGAACACAAGAGACACAAGATTTATCCTGAGGTTCGGTCACACCACCAAGGTGCCCTACTTCCTCGTTGAGGCGCCCACAAAGAGCCGGGTCTCTTTCAACCCTAATCCTCCCTTTGCCGACCACAAAGGTCAAGCTCACACACTAATCTTTGCTCAAACGAGTGGGTAATACAAACTTTCTTGTGGTCTTCCACAAGATTTGGAGACTCACAAGAGACACCTAGTCATCTAGGAGCTAGAAGCTCCAAGAGTAATGAATCCACAAAGAACTCGATGTAGTACCAAAGCTCGAATGAAGAAGAGCAAGAGAGATTTGGAGATGAAGCACAAAAACCACAGCTCTCAAACTCACTCAAAGATTTCTCTCCAAAGATTTGAAATGGGAGAGACAAGAGATGTGTGTGAGAGAGTGGGAGGTGTTCTTCAAGTTAGAAATGGAGTTTGGGTCGTGCTCTTGTGTGGGGAGAGAGGTAGGAGTGAGTATTTATAGGTGGGGCTTCAAAACTAGCCGTTAGGCTGATTTTGGCTATGGAGGACCGGTTGAACCGCCCCTAAGACCGGTTCAACCGCTTGGGGCAGGCTGACAATTAGTCTGCCAGTCAGACTGGCAGACTGCAGGTCAGACTGCAAAAATAGGTCTTGACACCGGTTGAACCGCCCCTAGGGCTGGTTCAACTGCCTGGGGGTCAGACTGGTAGTTAGTCTGCCATTTAGGAGGTCAGACCGGTCAGGTGACCCTGACACCGGTTGAACCTCCCCTTGGACCGGTTCAACCGGTTTTGACCAGTGAGGTCCGGGGAAAAAAACCCTGACTGAACTTTTCCTGGACCCCGGTTGAACCTCTCTGGACCCCGGTTGAACTTGCCCTGGACCCCGGTTGAACTTGCCAGGACCCCAGTTGAAGTTGAAGTTTAGCTGGAGTTGAGAAAGCTCAACTCAGCTGAAGTTCAGCTCAGCTGAAAAGCTCAGCTGCAACTGAAGAAGCTCAACTCAGCTGAAGTTCAGCTCAGCTGCAGCTGAAGAAGCTCAACTCAGCTGAAGTTCAGCTCAACTGAAAAACTCAGCTGCAGTTGAAGAAGTTCAGCTGCTTTTCAACAAGAACACTCTAGGTTTCTCAAACCTAACCATGGTCTACCATAGAATGTTAAAGAGATTTTTGATTTTCAAAAATAGCTTTTGAATATAGAGGTTTGAGCTTTGGCAAACACCAACCTTCTTTTTGGATCCCTCTTTATAGTACGACGATTCCTATACTCAAATTAAATAAAATTAATTAAGTAAACTCCTTGAGTCATTGGTGTCTCATGTGTGATTTCTCCATGGCGTTGCTTCATAAGGATCACAAACATCTTTGTCTCACCTTTTGAAGCAAACACAAATCAAACCCTGTGACTTGTACCATATCACCATATATGAGTTCAAATCATGGTTTCAAGTCACCTTATTGATGCATCAACATGTTATAACTCTTCATAGCTGATTAGTTCATCGACTTAGTGCAAGTACTCTCTTCTTCACCTTAGCCATGGTACCTCGATCTACAAGCCGTCGCTTGGCCTTCACCTTTGCTTAGTTCCTCGAAGCCCTTTCCTTGCTATCTTCACCCTATCAAGCCATTCTTGAGTCACATCCTATTGAGCATCCATTGAGAGAATCATTTCTTCAATATTGTGAACCTTGCTTGAATATCTTCTAGATATAATTGTTAAGATTAATCAAGCTCTAGTTTGATTCTCATAGAAGCATATATGGACTGGTAGTAATATGGTCAAGCCAATTCACGATTCCTCATATCTTATTCACTTTGGCTTGACCAATCCTCTTAATCACTTCAACCTCTATTATGATCATATTTATGCATAGTGATTTCTCAGGTCTTGTCCATATATTCAAACCAATATAGAGACCATATTATATCCATTTGCATTGTCTCACTGGTCATTTAACCTTGTGTTGAACCTTTGTTCACTGATCATTATACACTATTCAAGTATGTTCATCATACTGAATTTCCTGTTCAACACTTAGCAAACTTGTTAGACCTTTAAATGTGTTGTTATCCAAATCACCAAAACTCACAAAATGGATGAATGCACTTTCACTTACTACTGTGATTCTCTTGTGACAAACTTGTAAGGGCGAGAGGCTCCAATCTGTGGAGATTCCTCGCAAATGGGAGAAAGACTGTAAGGAAGAAAGCTGTGGTATTCAAGTTGATCATTAGATCGCTTGAAAGGGGTTGAGTGCAACCCTCGTCCATTGGGACGCCACAACGTGGAAGTAGGCAAGTGTTACTTGGCTGAACCATGGGATAAAAATCGTGTGTCTCGTGTGTTGCTTCTTGTGATTGCTTTGTTCGTACGAGCGTATTCCATAGCCACTTGATTTCACTAACTCCTTAACAATCAAGTTTGTGGCTATTTAGTGTATAATTTCACAAGATCACCTATTCACCCCCCTCTTGGTGCTCTCAATTGGTATCAGAGCCATACTCTTCACTTAAGGGACTAGCCGCCTGAAGAGATGGATCCTAAGGGTAAGGCGATGGTGATTAACGATAAGGAGAAGGAGTCCCTCTTCAACGAGCCAAGAGACGACAAGCCTACCAACTTAGGCTCAAGTCACAAGAAGAGGGACGGGAAGAAGAAGAGACGCATCAAGAAGATCATCTACTACGACAGCGATGCATCTTCCTCTTCACCAAGGGACGACGACGACTCCTCGTCAAAGAAAAAGACGGTTAATCAAAACTATTCCTTTGATTATTCCCGTATTCCATACAATTCGAATGCCCATTTACTTTTTATTCCTCTTGGAAAACCCCCACACTTTGATGGAGAGGATTACTCATTTTGGAGTCATAAAATGCGTAGTCATCTATTTTCTCTCCATCCTAGTATAAGGAAAATTGTACAAAACGGGATGCATTTTGATAGTACCAATAATCCTGTGTTTATTAATGAGCAAATTCATAAAAATGCCCAAGCCACTACTGTTTTGCTAGCATCTCTGTGCAGGGATGAATACAACAAGGTTAGCGGCTTGGACAATGCTAAGCAGATCTAGGACACCCTCAAGATATCTCATGAGGGAAACGACGCCACTATGATCACCAAGATGGAACTAGTGGAAGGCGAGCTGGGGAGATTCGCGATGATAAGTGGGGAGGAGCCAACACAAACCTACACTAGGCTTAAGACCCTGGTCAACAAGATCCGAAGCTATGGAAGCACAAGATGGACGGATCATGATGTCATTCGACTCATGCTAAGGTCATTTACTGTAATTGACCCCCATCTTGTCAACTTTATTCGTGAAAATCCCAGGTACACCAAGATGATGCCCGAGAAAATCCTTGGAAAATTCGTGAGCGGGCGCATGATGGTGAAGGAGGCATGATACGTGGACGATGCGCTAAATGGTCCACTGCCCATCTACGAGCCGTAGCCCGTTGCTCTCAAGACAACAAGCAGCAAGGAGGCGCTACCAAGCAAGGTAGTACAAGTGGAAGCTGCCGGACTTAATGAGGAAGAAATGGCGCTTATCATCAAGCGCTTCAAGACCACGCTCAAAGGATGCAAAGAGTACCCCAACAAGAATAAAACAAGGGGAAAGCGTTCATGCTTCAAATGTGGTAAGACTGGTCATTTCATAGCACAATGCCCCGATAATGATAATGACCAGGGACAAGAAAAGAGTTAAACACCAATTAAATGGATATACCACAAGAATATCAACCTACCACTATTCACAATTAAGATACTAATTTAAAGCACTAGAACCACATGAATATCTATTACAGGACAAACACAATAGATAACAATTGGTTCATATCACCGGAAGCACTAATTATGCATTATCACCATATAATACGATAAGAAGCATATGATAAGTATTATCAACAAAACTAACACATTCTTCCTTAAGATCAAAAGAACTCAAGGAAACCATTTTGAGTCCTTTAGCACACAAAAAATTAATCTTCACCCTTAAGATAATCTTTCCTCTCAGGTCGAGGTAAGATTTAATGCACAAATTAAAATTAATCTTCACCCTTAAGATAAGCTTTCCTCTTAGGTCGAGGTAAGCTTTAATGCACAAATTCTCCCCCTTTGACATCAAACACCAAAACCATATTCAAGCAAGAACATAGGATGATGTCAAGGGACAATAGGGTATTAAGCAGGGAAAATACAACACACTAACATTACTCCCCCTTACATATTAAACATATGCAACACAAGCATTGGAGGAAAATTAAGGTACAAATACGCAAAAAGGTCAATACCTCCTTTTGTACCTTTACCATGTTATGGTGTACTTTCCATCTAACTAGGCAGAGTTCCTTTTGTCATCAATTTAATATTTCCATCTTGAAAGTTTTATCTCTAGAGAGCTCCTTTACACTTGTGCCTGATCCTTTATCCTGACCTTTTCTTGTTGCTAAGACACCAAACTTAGAATAAGTTATAGTATTGTGGCACAAGATGAAGCTTCTATTCTAGTGATTACCAAAAGATACCAATTTAAGCACACTACCAAGGCTACCAATTGAAAAATCATCACTGACATAGCTCCATGACATTTAAAGATAAGCATCTAGGATCACCAACTATTATAAAGCACGAGCAACCTTTAAATACGCAATTACTCACAACTTTAGATACCAATTACTCGACTTTTGGAGGTACCCAAGTCCTGATTTCTCCATTTCTTGCTCATTGTCGGAACCTTCCTTCCTAGGTGTTGGGGACTTGTTCTCAAAGGCTATGAATTAAGAACAAGGCAACACACAAGAAAAATGTTAAATGTTAATTTCCTTCGTGCTTCGAAGCATTATTTCCCTTAGGATACAATGATCTTCGGACGAAGGTTATGAAGGACATACCTTCATAAATATGACATATGTAATCAGAGGATGAAGGTTATGAAACATAAGACAACATAAATAAATACATAATACCAAATTATAAATATTTATTGTCAAATAATCATGAATACATAAAAGTTAAATTAAATTACATTTGTACCTTGAGCTTGATTGAATACGAAGATACAGATGCGATGCGAAAGCGTAAACAGTACGGGGATACTGTTCACCTATTTATAGGCATAGGGCGCAACCTGTGTGAATTTACATTCATGCCCTCTACAAATGATTACAATCATTACACAATCTATCATGGGCCGATTGGTCATCTCATCTTTAAGTCGGTGCCCTTTGAAATGTACTACGAAGCTCCCTGACTGGTAGCTTCGACATTGTTCTTGTTCTGACCTTCCGAAGGTGCTTCATCTGACAGGACCTTCGGCAACGAAGCAGACCCCCAATAGTAGCCTAGATCATTTTTCGTAATGAGCTCGACTCGTGAAAAAACTTTTATGCTTCGGAATACCGAAGGTTCGAAAAACACCTTCCCTGAGCTCGTTGCCGAGAAACGATTTAAATATTCCGAGTGTAAAGCGATCCCTCCATAAAGCGGGTACACTCGATCTGGTGATTCGTCTCCTCGTGCAGTATTGTCCACCGTTCAGTGGGTGCGGGCGGCTGTTCAGCGGGTGCAATCGTCCTGTCGAATTACCTTCCCCACCTGCAACACTATATATACAGACGGGTAGGTGTGAAGTTACCACAGCATTTACTACTATTGTACTGTTGTGCTGCCAAAAAATTTGACCACAGCCGAAGCTTATTCACCGTACTCCAAACCAAAGCTTCGTCACAAGAGGGAGCTTTGGCAAAGATAAAAATTATTCAACTTCGCCAAAATGCAAGAAATTCAATCATCAAATGGCTAGGGTCCGTTCAACAGCTAGGGTTACACGCGACGAAGAGGAGGCCGAAGCTGCTGGAACTGCCCCGATCTCCGAAGTAATGAGGCAGTCGGGACTGGTTATGCCAGAGGGTACAACTGACAAAGGTGCACCTACTGTCGAAGCTGAGCAGGCAGATATTGCAGAAAGTGAGGTTGACGAGGAAGATATAGATGATTTTTCCAGCATGCCATCTAAGCCCAGCCACTTGGATTTTGGAAAGTCGACTATTTCCAAAGCTGATATGCCGATGATGGTAAAACTAGGTTACTTCAGGGAAGCCGAGAAGAAGCTGGTTTGCTTTGGTAGGGAAGAGACAACCCCAAAGCCATAAAACAATGAGGTGGTAGTCTTCAGAAGCTTCTTTAAAGTAGGATTAAGGTTTCCTCTCCATGGGATGATTGCAGATGTTTTGGAAAATTTTGAAGTTTATCTTCATCAGCTGACTCCTAACGCTATCGTTAGGCTCAGCTTCTTTATCTAGGCTCTCCGAAGCCAAGGAGCAGAGCCGGTTGCCGAAGCCTTTTGCCGGGTACACGAACTTCACTATTAGACGAAGGCTAGAGAAGATGGATCGCACGAGAACTTTAGCTGCTATAATTTTGCTTATCGCAAAGACATGAAGACACCGGTGGTTAGCTACCGCACCAAATGGCCGACCAGTTGGAAAGCTGAATGGTTTTATGTTAAGATTGATGAGAAAAAGGAGAAGTTAGTTCAGAGCCCGCTAGAGCTAACCTTCGGGTTGACTAGGCCTTAGTGCAATATGACGCTAGGGACAACATGCCCAGATGTTGTGGGTGATTTTAGAGTTGTGTCTGAGCATATTGGTACTAGGGATCTAGTTCAGGAATATTTAGCCAATAGGGTATTCCCAACGTTAAAGGAATGGGATATGCCGAAGCTTAAAGGAGAGAAGAAAAAGAATGAACTCGTTCGGTTGCCTTATCATTTTAAGTTCAAGAAACACTTCAAAGAACCCTGCCAGGAATGGTTGGATACTGTAACACCCTAAAGTTCAAATCTTGTGAAGACAAAGAAAAATTCTCAAAGATTTTAAATCAAAACACCTTTCCTTAAAGATAATCATAAATTAGGAGTTACCACTCATGAATATGTTAAAAATACATAATTAAAGATACTTAGATAATCTAAATTGCCTTTGGGTTAGGTTATAAAGAAGAATCATGATCAAACTATTTCTTAACATATATAAGTCTAAATTTGATTTCCCTAGAATTAATGAGGTAGGGATTATTCTACTATATGAATAAAAACTTGTCTAAAAGGACTAAAATAAATAAAGAAATACATAAAATAGGTTTTTGCACATTATGCTAAAGTTCTATATGTGTATCCAAATTAAGTGTTTGAACTTCAAACTTGTGTTGGTTTGAAATTCAAATGGAAAGGAAAAATAGAAAATAGAAAATAAAAGGAATAGGGAAAATACTACATAAAACAAAATAAAATCAGAATAAAAATTCTTCATACTTATATTATTAAATTATACCTTTCAAACTGAGGACAATTTAATCACAAAGTTTGAATTTAAGTTTGAATTCAAATTGGATTTGAAAATGGGAAAAGAAAATAGAAAATAAAATAGAAAAAGGACTAAAACCCTAAATGGGCCGTCGGCTTGAAATCGGCCCACCTAAGGAAACCTACCCGCGCGGCCCAGCTAACCAACACCCGCCGGCGCCGACATGTGGGCCCCATCGGGCAGCCTCTCACCTCCTCGCGCGCGTTTCCGTTGTCTCGCTGATACGTGGGGCCATCCCGTCAGCCTCTCATCTCCCGCGCCCAGCCCAACTCTGCAAGCCCGCGCTCGCGTGCGCTCGGACTCGCTGTCTCGCGGACCCCACTCGTCGGCCTCCCACGCCCGCGCTCTCTCCTCCCTGCTTCTTTCGCTGGCTCGCGGGGCCCGCTTGTCGGGCCGTCTTCAACAGCCATGCCGAGCTCGCCGCAACGGCCGCGCGAACTCGCCGCCGGGACTGCCGTTCCTCGGACTTGTCACCTAGCTATAAAACGCGGACCGCGACCCCCTTTCCCATCCTCACCTTCGTCCGCAGCCTTTCGCCAGCTACCGTCGCGATTCTCGCGGACCAAGTTTGCCGCCGTGACCGAAGCGCGTCGTTGTCGACGTCGGGTCCCCGGTGATCGGCCTTGGAGCGTCTCCAAGTCCATCCGAAGGGTGTCGAGTCGTTCGCGGGAGAAGCAGGCCACTGTGCACAGCGCAATTCCTCGCCGTCGTTCTTCCACCACCGCGGATCCGCCTCGCACCGTGGCCGTGTGCCTCCGCGCCACAATCGCCGGTATGGGGTCTTCCTTTGTGTTCACCTTCGCCCTCTCTACGCGTAGCGCCGTTTAATTTGAATTTGGGGCGGTATTGCGCCGGATTGCGTGCTCCGGCGATGGCTCCACCGCGATGGTGGGCGGCGCCGCCGTCCGCTCGACCGATGGGTTGGGGAAGGGTTTCGGGCCGTCGGATCGGTGGTGGATGATCGAGATCACACCATCACATACCCCTTCGCCCGTCGAACTCGTACCGTAGATCGTCGATCGGATGGATCGGAGTGGATCTCGGCTTCATTAAATCTGGGCCGTTGATCGCTGATCGAACGGTCTGTGTTGCGTACCGTTTCGCTTAATAGGTGATCTGATCTGGGCCGCATAGTTCTAATCGGGCGGCTCTGGTGCGCGCGTACCCCTTCGCTTGGCAAACTTTCTAAAGAGTCCCTCGGGTTTCGGTGAATCAACCCGCCGTCCCTGGGCGACTGTTCTATGTGTCTGGGGATTCTTTCGAGAAGGCCCCTGCACTTTTCTGTTATTGAGGCCCAATCCAGTGCAGTAATAAAATGAGTAAATGAATTAGAAATTGAATTTTTAATACAAAAATAATTCCTAGAACTTAGTTAATTCATAGAAAATTTATTTTTGCTCCAAATTGAGTCATTCCAATTCCTAAAATTTTGTAATAATATTCTCTACCATTTAGAATCACTGTTTTGACATGAACTCTGTCAGAAAATTTATTTATCATTTAATCATATTATAATCACCTTAAATCTTAGGAAAATCATAACTTGAATTCTACAACTCCAAAATTAATAATTCTTTTTCCTGTGATCTTATTTTAATATGTAGATTATTAATATGTATTTTGCATATATGTTTGGTGTAATGTTAATTTTGCCTATACCATGTATGTTTGTATTGCTACGACTAGCAGTGAGGTCACGAGGATCTGAAGAATCATCCTGGTACCTGGAATCTCAAGGCCCAGGCAAGTTGTGCCCTTGATCACTTCTTTTTACCTACTCATGTTCTAATTAATCATAATGATCTGCATAGGTTAATTTTGATGGGACCCAATAGGTCACCCTAGATTGTTTATCTCATCACCTTGTTTACCCCTGAATCACTTGGGTAGTTTGCTATTGCTTTATATGGTTTTGGGATAATCATTTATTACCTCCATGTTCCAATTCTTGTTGTTATTCTGTTTATGTTCATGTTGATATCATTAATGTTAATTGGAACATGGAGCGACCACCCGGGAAAACAGTGCTACCACAAGGGTAGTATGGGATGCCCTTGGCTGATTAATTAGGAAAGCTAGTGGAAGACTACCTTACCCGAAAGGGGCAAGGGCAGTAGGGGAGAGGTCAGTGTAGGGAGGCCCTCGGGAGGATTTTGCTGCGATGGCGGTCCTGCAAGGGATTCCTGCACTGGATCTTCCTATAAACTGTAGCGGGTTTTCGGAAGCTAGTGGAACTTTGTAAAGGCCTCGTAGTGCTACCCTGCCTCACTTCCTTGGTAGAGGTGTTTGGGATTCATGACCCCTTGGCAGATGGGTAACACGACTTGTGGGTAAAGATGCGCAACCTCTGCAGAGTGTAAAACTGGTATACTAGCCGTGCTCACGGTCAAGAGCAGCTCGGACCCTCACATGATTAAATTATGGAACTTAAATTCAATTTGTCATATGCATTGCATTGCAGGTGATGTTGTTATTACTTCTGTTCTACTATTTAACTGGGTTGGTATTTACTTATACTTAGTAACTGCTAATAAAATTTTGACCAACTTTAAAAGCAATGCTCAGCTCTAACCATCTTCTTTGGTAAGCCTTACACTTCACTTGAGCTCCCACCTTTGGCGAGTTCATGCACATTATTCCCCACAACTTGTTGAGCGATGAACGTATGTGAGCTCACTCTTGCTGTCTCACATACACCACAGGTCAAGACCAGGTACTGCAGGATGATGCTCTTGGAGGATGCTGCGATGAGTTCGTGAGAGGTCTAGGTCGTCGTCTCCCAGTCAACTTTGGGTTGCTGGACCGTTGTCTCCTTATAATGTAATCATTTATTTTGTATAGAACTCCTGTTATATATAAAGATGTGACATTCGATCCTGTGCCACTTTACATCATATGTTTGAGACTTGGTCCCAGCATACTTGGTGTTTATGTTAACCCCGGGTTTTGGATCCCTAAAATCCGGGTGTTACAGAAGTGGTATCAGAGGAATGTTGACTGTAGGACGAAACCTAGATAGAACTGGACAACCACTCCTTACTTACCTTACTCTGATTCTTTTCCAAACTTATCTTAATCTTTTCTCATCTATTTCCGCTTACTCTGATTATTCTTACCTTTTCCTTCTAAAGACAAACTTGGATTTCACACTTTGAAATCCTGTGCCTAAAGTGACCTTTAGGAATAGGAGACCTAATCCTAGGAACAAAAACAAAACTATTTTTATTAGTGTTTATATATTTGAATGTTTGTTCTTATGACATCTGTCTGATTTGGATCTTTGTTTGAGTGTGATGAGTTGTGGAGTAATGTCCACGATTGCATCTGCATATATACATAGGAATAAAAATATATTTATAAGATAACTAGACAAACTAGATTATCCCCTTAAGAAAAATATATGTAGTATTCCGTATCAATCTCATCTTAACTTATTCTATCTTACCTTTGGACAATCACCTCGTACAACTAATTACCCTAGCCTTGACATAGAATATCTGGCCCAGCTCTGCCAAAGAAGCTTCAGTACATAACCAACTATTAGCTTATTCATTCTGTCTACTAAATGATTCCCTTGCAAAGCTATCTTACCATATGCTTCTAACTTAGATGGTCAATACCAGGCGGGGTGGTGGAATTGATTTACCTGCTAATCGACAACCTCAACCACAGTCAGCAGCAATGAATCCTCCTAATCCTCCACAAGGCGGAGTTGATCCACTAGTCGCAGCTCAAATGAGAATGATGCAGCAAATGGCTGACACTATGGCAGATATGCGCACCCAAATGCGGCAAGAACGCCAAGAAATGCACCAGGAAAGAGAGGATGCACGTCGGGAAATGCGCCAAGAACGGGAAGAGATGCGCCAGGAGAGGAGGGTACAACAACAACAGCTGCAGCAACAACTTCAACAACAGCAGCAACAACAACAAATGCCATTGCCTCCACCACCAGTTCCACCCCGGGACAAGCACCGGGAATTCATGAGCCACAAACCGCCAACCTTCTCCAACTCCGCAGATCCACTGCAAGCAGATGACTGGTTAAAGTCCATAGAGAAGATGCTCAACATAGCCCAGTGCTCGGACCGGGAGAAAGTACTCTATGCTTCGGGACGTCTTGCTGGTCCCGCTGCAGATTGGTGGGATGCATACTGTGCAGCTCATGCTGCTGCCGATACAATTACCTGGGAAGAATTCTCCGCACAATTCAGGAATTACCATATTCCTGCTGGACTCATGAAGATTAAGAGGAAGGAGTTCCTATCCCTCAAGCAAGGAAGTATGTCCGTAAGTGAATATAGAGACAAATTCATCCAGTTATCGCGATATGCTCCCAGAGATGTTGAGGATGATGAGCAAAAGCAGGAGCTCTTTCTAGATGGTTTGATTGGACCTCTGCAATATCAACTGGTATCACACACATTCCCATCTTTCCAAAGGCTATTGGATAAAGCTATTGCTGTAGAAAACAAGAGAAGTATATTTGGAGAGAAGAGAAAGGCTGTCAACCAAGGGCAGGCTGGAAGTAGTTCCCGTCCTCGCTATACTACCACTCCAAGTACACCAGCTAGTGGCAGTTCCGGACAACAAACTCAACAGGCACCAACTGCTCCTTCAAAAGCAAGCACTCCAGGAGGACCCACTGCTCCTAACACAACCGCTATCAGGACATGCTTCAAATGTGGACAACCGGGACACTATGCCAATTACTGTCCCAACAGAGCTGCCTACACTACACCGGCACCGATGAAGCAAGGACAAGCCTCAGCAGGGAAGAGTCAGCCCCTATCCATCAACCGAGGATATGCCCATCATACAGAAGTAGAAGCTGAACCCGGTGAACTTGAAATTCAAATTCAAGAAGAAGAGCCAGTTGGAGATGAGATAGTCGGTGAAGAAGTCAACGAGCAACAAGAATAAAGAGATAAACATAGATATGGATACATATATATATATATATATATATTTTACTATTTGTAAGACCTAAATATTAGTTTAGCTAGTAGTAGTATTTTACTATTTTAGTAATAATAATAAGGTCCATTTGACCCTGTGTTTTGCTAATAAGATATGCATCATGCCGAGATTTTGTTTATGCATATGTGTTGAATTAATATGAGCATGCACCCTTTTTCCTTACAAATCTCGAGGACGAGATTATTTTTAAGGGGGGTAGGATTTGTAACACCCTAAAGTTCAAATCTTGTGAAGACAAAGAAAAATTCTCAAAGATTTTAAATCAAAACACCTTTCCTTAAAGATAATCATAAATTAGGAGTTACCACTCATGAATATGTTAAAAATACATAATTAAAGATACTTAGATAATCTAAATTGCCTTTGGGTTAGGTTATAAAGAAGAATCATGATCAAACTATTTCTTAACATATATAAGTCTAAATTTGATTTCCCTAGAATTAATGAGGTAGGGATTATTCTACTATATGAATAAAAACTTGTCTAAAAGGACTAAAATAAATAAAGAAATACATAAAATAGGTTTTTGCACATTATGCTAAAGTTCTATATGTGTATCCAAATTAAGTGTTTGAACTTCAAACTTGTGTTGGTTTGAAATTCAAATGGAAAGGAAAAATAGAAAATAGAAAATAAAAGGAATAGGGAAAATACTACATAAAACAAAATAAAATCAGAATAAAAATTCTTCATACTTATATTATTAAATTATACCTTTCAAACTGAGGACAATTTAATCACAAAGTTTGAATTTAAGTTTGAATTCAAATTGGATTTGAAAATGGGAAAAGAAAATAGAAAATAAAATAGAAAAAGGACTAAAACCCTAAATGGGCCGTCGGCTTGAAATCGGCCCACCTAAGGAAACCTACCCGCGCGGCCCAGCTAACCAACACCCGCCGGCGCCGACATGTGGGCCCCATCGGGCAGCCTCTCACCTCCTCGCGCGCGTTTCCGTTGTCTCGCTGATACGTGGGGCCATCCCGTCAGCCTCTCATCTCCCGCGCCCAGCCCAACTCTGCAAGCCCGCGCTCGCGTGCGCTCGGACTCGCTGTCTCGCGGACCCCACTCGTCGGCCTCCCACGCCCGCGCTCTCTCCTCCCTGCTTCTTTCGCTGGCTCGCGGGGCCCGCTTGTCGGGCCGTCTTCAACAGCCATGCCGAGCTCGCCGCAACGGCCGCGCGAACTCGCCGCCGGGACTGCCGTTCCTCGGACTTGTCACCTAGCTATAAAACGCGGACCGCGACCCCCTTTCCCATCCTCACCTTCGTCCGCAGCCTTTCGCCAGCTACCGTCGCGATTCTCGCGGACCAAGTTTGCCGCCGTGACCGAAGCGCGTCGTTGTCGACGTCGGGTCCCCGGTGATCGGCCTTGGAGCGTCTCCAAGTCCATCCGAAGGGTGTCGAGTCGTTCGCGGGAGAAGCAGGCCACTGTGCACAGCGCAATTCCTCGCCGTCGTTCTTCCACCACCGCGGATCCGCCTCGCACCGTGGCCGTGTGCCTCCGCGCCACAATCGCCGGTATGGGGTCTTCCTTTGTGTTCACCTTCGCCCTCTCTACGCGTAGCGCCGTTTAATTTGAATTTGGGGCGGTATTGCGCCGGATTGCGTGCTCCGGCGATGGCTCCACCGCGATGGTGGGCGGCGCCGCCGTCCGCTCGACCGATGGGTTGGGGAAGGGTTTCGGGCCGTCGGATCGGTGGTGGATGATCGAGATCACACCATCACATACCCCTTCGCCCGTCGAACTCGTACCGTAGATCGTCGATCGGATGGATCGGAGTGGATCTCGGCTTCATTAAATCTGGGCCGTTGATCGCTGATCGAACGGTCTGTGTTGCGTACCGTTTCGCTTAATAGGTGATCTGATCTGGGCCGCATAGTTCTAATCGGGCGGCTCTGGTGCGCGCGTACCCCTTCGCTTGGCAAACTTTCTAAAGAGTCCCTCGGGTTTCGGTGAATCAACCCGCCGTCCCTGGGCGACTGTTCTATGTGTCTGGGGATTCTTTCGAGAAGGCCCCTGCACTTTTCTGTTATTGAGGCCCAATCCAGTGCAGTAATAAAATGAGTAAATGAATTAGAAATTGAATTTTTAATACAAAAATAATTCCTAGAACTTAGTTAATTCATAGAAAATTTATTTTTGCTCCAAATTGAGTCATTCCAATTCCTAAAATTTTGTAATAATATTCTCTACCATTTAGAATCACTGTTTTGACATGAACTCTGTCAGAAAATTTATTTATCATTTAATCATATTATAATCACCTTAAATCTTAGGAAAATCATAACTTGAATTCTACAACTCCAAAATTAATAATTCTTTTTCCTGTGATCTTATTTTAATATGTAGATTATTAATATGTATTTTGCATATATGTTTGGTGTAATGTTAATTTTGCCTATACCATGTATGTTTGTATTGCTACGACTAGCAGTGAGGTCACGAGGATCTGAAGAATCATCCTGGTACCTGGAATCTCAAGGCCCAGGCAAGTTGTGCCCTTGATCACTTCTTTTTACCTACTCATGTTCTAATTAATCATAATGATCTGCATAGGTTAATTTTGATGGGACCCAATAGGTCACCCTAGATTGTTTATCTCATCACCTTGTTTACCCCTGAATCACTTGGGTAGTTTGCTATTGCTTTATATGGTTTTGGGATAATCATTTATTACCTCCATGTTCCAATTCTTGTTGTTATTCTGTTTATGTTCATGTTGATATCATTAATGTTAATTGGAACATGGAGCGACCACCCGGGAAAACAGTGCTACCACAAGGGTAGTATGGGATGCCCTTGGCTGATTAATTAGGAAAGCTAGTGGAAGACTACCTTACCCGAAAGGGGCAAGGGCAGTAGGGGAGAGGTCAGTGTAGGGAGGCCCTCGGGAGGATTTTGCTGCGATGGCGGTCCTGCAAGGGATTCCTGCACTGGATCTTCCTATAAACTGTAGCGGGTTTTCGGAAGCTAGTGGAACTTTGTAAAGGCCTCGTAGTGCTACCCTGCCTCACTTCCTTGGTAGAGGTGTTTGGGATTCATGACCCCTTGGCAGATGGGTAACACGACTTGTGGGTAAAGATGCGCAACCTCTGCAGAGTGTAAAACTGGTATACTAGCCGTGCTCACGGTCAAGAGCAGCTCGGACCCTCACATGATTAAATTATGGAACTTAAATTCAATTTGTCATATGCATTGCATTGCAGGTGATGTTGTTATTACTTCTGTTCTACTATTTAACTGGGTTGGTATTTACTTATACTTAGTAACTGCTAATAAAATTTTGACCAACTTTAAAAGCAATGCTCAGCTCTAACCATCTTCTTTGGTAAGCCTTACACTTCACTTGAGCTCCCACCTTTGGCGAGTTCATGCACATTATTCCCCACAACTTGTTGAGCGATGAACGTATGTGAGCTCACTCTTGCTGTCTCACATACACCACAGGTCAAGACCAGGTACTGCAGGATGATGCTCTTGGAGGATGCTGCGATGAGTTCGTGAGAGGTCTAGGTCGTCGTCTCCCAGTCAACTTTGGGTTGCTGGACCGTTGTCTCCTTATAATGTAATCATTTATTTTGTATAGAACTCCTGTTATATATAAAGATGTGACATTCGATCCTGTGCCACTTTACATCATATGTTTGAGACTTGGTCCCAGCATACTTGGTGTTTATGTTAACCCCGGGTTTTGGATCCCTAAAATCCGGGTGTTACAGATACAATTGAAGTTATGTGCAATGAAATCTTGGGCAATTATACGAAAAAAGAAGATCAACTGATGACAGCGGCCTTCAGCACCCGGCCGAAACGAAGGCTAAACCGATTAATGGACGCTTTGAAATTTGAGTACCCAAATTATGAAAGGTTAAGCAAAGGTGCCGAGGGGCCAAAACGAAGAAGGGTTGTTAGTGTTGTACAAAGGCAAGCCGCCAGGATGATAAAAGAGGATGAAAATTTAGCAAAAAAGAAAAAATCTAGTCCTGAGCCAAAGGTAGTTGTGTAGAAGAAAAGAAAGGCTCCAGCTTCGAAGCCGAAGGCTGATTTAGAAGAAGAAGCTCCCTCAACGCCTTCTGTCACCGACGCAGAAGAAATTTTAAAGGTAATGACTGAATCTCTACCTAATAAGCTAAGTCCGCTGGGCCAGAATTGATGAAGCTTTTACAGAAGAAGAAGAAGCCTTCGGCTGCCGAGAAGCCTGCTGAACCAAAAAAGCGAAGAATTATTACTGTCATTGAGGCTATTGAAGAAACACTGCCACCGGCCTCAGCGCTGAAAACAGCAGCAGCCGAAGCTGCTCCTCCCGAAGCTGCTACTTTCGAAGCTGCAGCAACCGAAGCCACAGATTTGGAAACCACACTCGATTGCATTGATGAAATGATTTTGAAAATGGCTGAGGAAGAAACTGCTACAGCTGCTGAGGAAACCCTAGCCGCAGTGCCTGAAAAAGGGGAAAAATGCCTGAAAAAGAGAAGGAGCCTGCCGAAGATACTTTGGAAGAGGAAAATTTTAACTTTCAAAACATAATTGGGCAAGAATTGTCAAAGGCTGAAAAATAAGAACTGAAGGACTATGCCATATCGTGCAGGTATCAGCCAGGGGCACTGCTCTTCGGCGGTGTTGCCGAAGAGAGTTTAGGATGCCTTCGGGACCGAATTGGGGTGAAGGTTGTCAGCACTTTATCAAAAAGCGTTGGCTTCCCGAAGCTCGAAGCTGATCTCAGCAGATACCAGCGACAGCATATCGCCGGTAGCCTGTTTTATTCTAACTTTAAGGTAAAATTTTTCCCTTTACTTTTTATTGTTTTGATATGATGTTTTTTAATGAAGGTTATTTTGCCAGAGCCTACTGCTAAGCAAAGCCTTGAGGATGCAACAAGACCTTGAGGACAAGAAAAACGAAGTTATAATTGAGGGTTTAGAGAAGAAGATTAAAGATCATGAAGCTGCCCTAGAAAAGAAAGACTTCGTGCTTCAAACGATGGAAGGTTCACTGGCAGAAGCTCAAGCTGAGATCGCTAGATTAAACGGTGAACTTTCCCTACAGTCAAAAAGCTTTGAGCAAGAGAAGAAAGATTTCAAAACAAAACTCGAAGCCGAGGCTGAAAAAAGTTCAAATCTACAGAAATCACTCAAGGATCTTCAGGAAAAATGCTTAGGCTTCAGCACCTGGTGTATTCAACGGCTAAAACAGGTCTTTAACTCAGTTGGGGCCAGCTCCAAAAAGTTTAAACCTTCGGTTGAAGACCTGCCAGGGACACTTGATCATATTGAAGGTGAAGTTGATGCTCTGGACGAAATTATAGCTAGACATGGTGACTTTTGTGCCCTGTTAGCTTCTCGAGGCATAGCTATCGCTTTCATGAAGGCTGGCTGTACACATGGAAATATTATAAACAGACCAAACTTCAGCCTGTCACCAGAAGACTTGAACGACATCCCCAGCCTGGCCCGAAGCATTGGAAACAGATTCGTTACTCAAATCTGGGCAAAGGGCAGGCGAGACTTGGCTGGTGATGAAGCTCGAAGTCACCTTAAACCGGTAATAAACTCATACCTTGTGCTTACCTTTTTCCTTGAAACTTGAATTTACCTTATAATGCTTTGATATGTACAGGATGACGAAGCCGAGGAGCATTGAGCCGAAACCTAGCAGATGATCCGAAGCTTAGCAGATGATGATGAAGCTGAAAACCTAGCTGTGAAAAAACTCTAGAAAAACTCTTGTATCATCCTTTGTAAAGAATATTGTAATTTGAGAATCAGACTCTACTCTATAAATTTGTCCATACCTTGTAATATATCTTTACCTTTCCATCAATGTGTGAACTGCTTTGATGTGGACGAAACTTGTATTTTTTGAGCCGAAGGCGAAAAACACCTTCCCTTCTTTTCGTACACAACAAAGCATTGAGCTGCATCCGAAGCCGTATTCTTGAAGACGAAGCAACTATCTATCTGTATGATATGATGATGATGCTCCTATGTATGCCTAAATGAATGTTTATGAATGCAATGTATGATGTAATGTATCGTGCAAGTGAATGCCCAGTCACACACATACGAAGCTTCATCCATAACCTTCATTCCCTTAGGAGTAACTAAAATCTCTTTGCCGTTTATTTTTTGGCTGCACCGCTTATTTTTTGGTGTAAGTTCTGCATCCCCTTGGGAACGTCTTTTGAACTTCTTCGCCTTCTATTTCGGCGGTATTCGCGTTGACTTTTTGCGCTTTGCCTTCTTTTTGGCGGTATTCGCGTTTACTTTTCGCGCTTCGCCTTATATTTCGGTAGTATTTGGCTCTGCATTCCCTTAGGAACAACTTTTGAGCAGAAAACTTACGCTGCGCTCCCTTAGGAACAACTTTTGTAGCTTCATCGTGCTCTGCATCCCCTTAGGGACGACTTTCGAGCTTCTTCCTATTTTTTTCTTTTTCTGCACTTGATGGTGCATGCTCAGATTTTACATTTACATATCTTGGGGGACTTTGCCCTCATAGGGCTGAATTAAAAAGGAAAAATTACAGACTATGGCCCCATTAAAAACCTTTCTCCCCTTTGGAAAGAAAAAGGGTGCCATAGAAAAAAAATGAAAAAGATTACATCAATTTATACATAATATCGCCGAAGCTCATCCGCATTCCAGGATCTGGGAATGTCGTTGTCGTCCATGTCCTTTAACCTGTAAGAACTAGGTCTTGATGAAGATACTACCAAAAAGGGTCCTTCCCACTTCAGCTGAAGCTTGCCTACTGTGTCAGGGTTGGATACTCTCCGAAGCACCAAGTGTCCTAGCTTAATGTCTTTCAATCGAACTTTTCTATCACGCCATTTTATTGTTTCGGCTGGATATTTGTTGATATTTTCCACAGCCTGAAGTCTGGTCCCTTCTATAGTTTCTTTTGTCACAGAATAATTAGCTTCGTCTTCGGCCGAAGCTACTATTCTAATTGACCCCGTTTTAGCCTCTTTGGGGGTTATGGCTTCGTCACCGAACAATAACTTAAATGGTGTGAAACCTGTTGATCTTGATACAGTCGTATTGTGGCTCCACACCACTTTAATCAATTCATCTGGCCACTTTCCTCTGGGCTGATTAAAGATTAGCTTCATTATTCCTGTCATTATAATAACATTTGCTCTTTCGACAAGTCCATTTGACTCTAGATGTCTGACTAATGAAAAATGAATCTTCGTGCCAATTTGATCATAGAATTCTTTGAAAGCTTCAGCATCAAACTGTGTTCCGTTATCAACAGTTATAGCCTTCGGCACACCGAAGCGACAAACAATGTTTTGCCAGAAAAATTTCTGGACTGTGACCGCAGTTATCGTGGCCAAAGGCTTCGCCTCAATCCACTTTGAAAAATATTCTACAGCCACCACAACATATCTTAAATTGCCTTGTTCTGGTGGAAGTGGACCTAACAAATCCAGGCCCCATCTTTGCAATGGCCAAGTTGTTTGTATTAGCTGAGTCAAAGACGAAGGTTGTTTCTGATTTCTTGCATATTTTTGACAATTTTCACACTTTTGAACCAAATCTGCTGCGTCCGAAGCTGCCTTCGGCCAATAGAATCCTTGTTGAAAAACCTTTCCCAGAAGAGGTCTAGACCCAATATTAGATCCACACAATCCTGCATGTATCTCCTTCATCAGTTCTATACCTTCAGTTCTGGATAAGCACTTGAGAAGTGGGGAACAAACTCCATGTTTATATAATTCCCCTTCTATTATGACATATGGTCTTGTTCTTGCTTCCATTCTTTTGTTATAAACCTCATCATCCAAGAGATGATTATCTTGGAGGAAAGATATAATCTCAGTCCTCCAGTCTTCACTATGGATAGGAGATATTGTGAGCACTGCTCTTTCGAGAAGTTCTACCGAAGGTGCTCTTATTGTCTCGAAAAACACTTCCGAAGGTAGAGGAAGCCCCTGTGCTGCTTACTTGGCTAGTAGATCAGCATGCTCATTTTCCCCTCTTGGAATATTCTTAATAGAAAATCCTTTGAAAGAAGCTTCAAGCCTTCGAACTGTGTCCAAGTATCTCTCATGCTTCAGATCTCTTGCCTTGCAACTCTTGTCAACATGTCCAGAAATAACTTGGGAGTCAGTTTTGAGGACTGCCCTTCTTATTCCCATTGCCTTTAACTTTCAAAGTCCCAAAAGTAAAGCTTCGTATTCAGCAACTAAGACAGCAGCTGCACCTGCACCGAAGGTTCCCCAGGAGCCGTCGCAGAACACTGTCCAGGCTTCGGCATCTTTGTTTACTTCTTCTTCTTGAGCCCCTGGCGTCCAATTAGCAATTAAGTCTGCTAACGCCTGGGACTGAATTGAGGACCTATGCACATAGTCAATACTAAATTCATTAGGCTCCGCGGCCCACTTTCCAATCCTTCCAGTAGCTTCTCTGTTTCTCATAATATCCTTCAAAGGCTGTGATGAAGGAACAATTATGTAATATGCTTGAAAATAATACCGGAGCTTCCTGTAGGCCATTAGCATAGCATACAACACCTTATCCAACTCTGTATAGTTTTTCTTTGCTAAACTTAGAACTTCAGAGACAAAATATACTAGAGCTTGCTTCTTAATTTGGTCTTCAAGCTTCTCCTGTACAAGCGCCGCACTCACTGCAGAGTGCGAAGCTGCCACATATAGTAGTAATAGAGCCCCTGACGCATGTGGAGTTAATGTTGTTAGATCAATCAAGTACTGCTTCAACTCTTCGAAGGCCTTCGGCTGAGCTGGGCCCCATTGAAAAACTTTGGCTGACTTTAATATTTCAAAGAATGGCAAATTTCTTTCTGATGATCTAGATATAAATCTATTCAATGATGCCAGTCTTCCTGTCAGCCGTTGGGCCCCCTTCTTTGTGCTTGGTGGTTCCATCCGAAGGATAGCTTCGATCTTGCTTGGATTAGCTTCAATCCCCTTCGTTGAAACTAGGCAGCTAAGGAACTTACCCTTCTTCACTCCAAAGACACATTTTTCTAGATTTAATTTCAGGCTAGCTTGCCTGAAGTTAGCAAATGTTTCTTGTAGATCAGCAATGTGATTTTCTTGCTTTGTGCTTTTTACTATGATGTCATCAACGTATGTTAGCATATTTCTGCCTATCTAAGAATGAAGGACCTTAGCTATCATTCTGCTGAAGCTTCCTCCAGCATTCTTGAGCCCCTCAGGCATCCGTAGATAGCAATAGGTGCCACTGGGAGTTATGAAGCTAGTCTTCGGCTCATCCTCATTCTTCATCCATATTTGATGATATCCTGAGTAGCAATCTAGCAGACTCATAAGTTCTGAAGAAGCTGTTGCATCTACAAGAGAGTCTATTCTTGGTAATGGAAATTCGTCCTTTTGCACAGGCCTTGTTAAGATCTGTGAAGTCAATACACATTCTCCATTTGCCGTTGGCCTTCTTCACCATAACAGTATTGGCAAGCCACTCTGGATATTTCACCTCTCTGATAACACCAGCACTGAGAAGCCTTTTTACTTCATTTCGAGCACCTTCAGCTTTATCATCAGATATTTTCCGAAGCCTTTGCTTTCTTGGCCTGAAGAATGGGTCGACATTGAGTGAATGTTCAATGACGTCTCTGTTGACACCACAAAGGTCATTGGCTGACCAAGCAAAGACATCTTTGTTATTGAATAAAAACCTTATCAAAGTTTTCTCCTGCTCTTCAGATAGTTGAGACCCCAGCAGTACCTTCTGCTCTGCTATGTCTTCACATAAAAGCATGGGTTTCGGCTGATCAGCCGATGCAGCCTTCTCTCTTCTATACTTGTACTGTTCACAAGCTTCGACTCCATCTATATTGTGGATTGCTTTTGAATCTTTCCAATTTCCTTAGGCCTTTCTAACAGCCTCTTGACTTCCATGAATAGCAATGGGCCCTTGTTCCGAAGGTATCTTCATGCTCAGATATGCTGGGTGAAGTATTGCTTCGAAAGCATTAAGTGTCCCTCGACCAATGATTGCATTGTAGGGGTACTCCATGTCAACAATGTCAAAAACAACCTGTTTAGTCCTTGTATTATGAACAAAGCCGAAGGTAACTGTCATTGTGATTTTGCCAAGTGCTACGATCTGCCTTCCTCCGAAGCCACATAGGGGATGTGTAATCATCGTGAATCTTATCTTCTGGCTCTTGCATTTGTCTGAAGGCCTTAGCAAATATGATATCCACAGCACTGCCTGTATCAACTAGAACATTGTGGACCAGAAAACCCTTTGTAACGCCCCGAATTTTGGAGTTGAATTTTTTCCTTTTCTTCGCTCGCCAAATTCGGGCGTTACCCTTTCCTTTTTTCCTTTTCCCTCGCTAAGCCCTATTCTTTTTCAAAGTTCTAGCGAGATTTAGCTCGAGATCTCATGTAAGTAAACCCTAGAGTTAAACCTTTTGGTTGTTGCATCATGCCGGTCCATCATATCTTTTGTCTGTGGATTGAATTTGTGAAAACATGCTTTTAGAAAATAGATTAAAATGGGAAAACCCCTTTTTTCCCCTTCTCTTTCTCCCCCCTCTCCTGGGCCGGCTGGCTGGCTCGTGGCCCAACTCGGCATCTGGCGCGGCCCAGCCGGGCTCCCTCCCCCCCCCCGCGTGTGGCCCACAGGCCGGCTGGCTCGCGGCCCAGCCGCCACAACGGCTTGCCCCGCTTTCGTCGCGCGCGTGCGTGCTGGGCAATTGCCCAGCTGCCGTCGCCACCGACGGGGCCCACCTGTAGGTGCCCAAGCCACCCCTATTCATCTCCTCCAACCCCCATGATGCCCGCTTTTCCCTCACCTCGCGCAGCTCACCCGTTCTTGCCGCACGCCCACGCAAAACCGTCGTGCGCCCGACGTCCCACCGGCCGTTCGGGATTCGCCGAGGTGAGCTCGTCCCCGTCTTCCCCCTTCCCTTCCCCTTTTCCCCTCCCTTCTTCTCCGTCACGCGTGGCGTGCCCCAGCCCTGGCACAGCCTCGATCTCCCCCTGCTCGCGCGGCATGCCCCAGCCCCGGCGCGGCCTCGATCTCCCCCTGCTCGCGCGGCGTGCCCCAGCCCCGGCGCGACCTCGGCTTGGCTTGCGTGCGTGGTGCGGCTCGGCCAACGCCCGGCCATGGCGCGGTGCGACCTCGGTGACTCCGACGCGCGTCCACCCGCCCTCTCCGGCGCGGTCCGCGGCTCGCCCATGGTGGCCCGGGCATCCCGCGCAGCCCCTGGCGCGCGCGGTTGGACAGCCGCGGCTCGGCGCGGCGCACATCCCGGCCATGGCGCGACCCTGCGCGTGGCCATGGCGCGGCGACGCGGCTCGCCCGCGCCCAGCTCGGTCTGGCGCCCGCGCCCCCTCGTCCTACGCCCAGCTCAGCGCGCCCGTCGTGGCGCAGTTTCGTCGTGCCCGCGGCATGCTCGTTCGCGTGTGCAGCAGCGGTCCGCGGCCTCGTTCGCTCGCTCGCGCAGCCTGTTCGTCCGTGCACGCAGCTCGGCCCCGGCGTGGTTACCCGTAGCGCGCAGCGCGGTTCACGGCCAGAGCCCCCAGCACGGCATAGCACGCGGCTAGCAAATCGCTCGTTCGTTCGCTCACCCGTGCAACGCTTAAACGTCACGCTTAGTCATTTACCTTTTGTGTGCAAGTTGTTGCGCGACGATGCTCTTCACCATTTAAAAGAGCTAGTACTAATTGAACTGTGTCAAGGAGCGGCAATAACTAGGCGTGGGATTAATTATACTTAGATAATAACTATCTTTACACCTATATTAAATAACGGATTGTATAACTACATGAAATGAAGTGGTTAAGTTCATTATTTCACTTAGCATGAACATAGCAAGTTGTCAATTATAGTAAGGGTTATATTATTCTCACTACTTAAAACGGTCATAAGCGCTAGCCATACGACAAGTGTATGACTATTGGATTCATCTCTTTGTATGGTGTACTGTTTACTTTTCTGATTTGAGATGTGAATGTATGATTGTGTTCGCATAGAGAACGATCTGGTTGAGGAGCCCGAGGAACTCATAGGAGAAGCCCGTGAGCAGCAGTCGGTTGGTGGAGGCAAGTGTCCCTTGACCTATCTCTGTCCTATACATTCTTTAATTCACCTCCCACATTACACAGTTATACCTAAGGATCGACTAGCTTTTGTTATCCATGTCCTTGTTTACCTATTTGGGTTGGATTATTATTGCTTAGTCTTATGCTATTGCTCAACTCTAATCAATGAACATGATGAGAATTTATTAATGATATGCTGTTTTCCCTCCTTTATTATGATGTTATTCTTGTGGCATTCAAGGGGGCTCGAGCGGTTTCTCAAGTGCCTCTCCATAAGGACCTGTTAGTTGGATGACCGCCCGGGAAAACAGTGCAACCATGAGGGTGGAGTGGGATGCCCTTAGCCGAGTAATTAGAGGAACTGGCGTGTTGTTTGCTTAGCCGTCATGTCGTTAATGGGGCTCGGTGTATGCGGCTTGCTCTGCCAAGGTTGATTTGTCCCTTGGGGAGGAGTGCGGTACATTTAGGAAACCAAACAGGCGGCTACAGCCCCGGGGAATCTTTGTATAGGCTACGTAGTGATACCCTGCTGGGTCACCTTGGTAGTGATCAATGGAGAGTCATGATCTCCGGGCAGAAAGGGAAATCACGGCTTGTGGGTAAAGTGCACAACCTCTGCAGAGTGTTTGAAAACTGATATATCAGCCTTGCTCGCGGTTATGAGCAGCCAAGGGAGCTCTAGTGATTAATGTTACTTGGTCAGAGATGTTCGGATTTGCAGGTGGCAATGAGATTGATGGTTCCTTGTAATGACTCTGGTAATGGTAAATGGTACTCTTTCCATTTGGAAAGGAGTACGTTTGGGTTAATAACGTGGGCTAAATCTAAAACTTGGCTTTCTCTACTACTAATAATAATCTGACCAATTAAAAGCAACTGCTTGACTTATCCCCCCACATAAAGCTAGCCCACTACAGCCAAACAAGACACTTGCTGAGTATGTTGATGTGTACTCACCCTTGCTCTACACACCAACCCCCCCTTCCCCAGGTTGTCTGCATTGCAACCACTGCTCAGGAGAAGATGAAGCCGTGGAAGGAGACTTCCAGGAGTTCCAAGACTACGACGAGTTTTAGGCGTGGGTTAGCGGCAACCCCCAGTCGGCTGCCTGTGAAGGCCGCGTTAATCTACGTTTCTTTTCCGCACTTCAATTATTGTAAAGACTATGTGGATGTCTCAGACATATGATGTAACCGACTATTATTTCCCTTTTAATACTATTCGAGCACTGTGTGATGATGTCCATGTTATGTAACTGTTGTGTACGTGAATTGCTGATCCTGGCACGTACATGGTTCGCATTCGGTTTGCCTTCTAAAACCGGGTGTGACATAGGTTGTATCAAAGCCGTGCTGACTGTAGGACCGCTAACCTAGTGTAGAATGGTCGCTCTAAGGATTATAGACCTCTGTCCCTGCCTTGACTTTGGTATCCCTTCAAAAGTTGGTCATATCGACCAAACCTATGTTCTACTATATATTATACCTTGCTGAAAATTGTGTTTTATTCTAATCCTTCATTTATTTATGGCTCATTACTTGCTAGTCATATTAGTTCTGTTCTCACTCTTATGCTTGCAGTGTCTTTTGTAGATGGCTCATCTTAGACACACCGCACGGAAGTCTGTCATCCCCTTCTTACCCTCCCGTCTCGCAGAGCGTCCTCTTCGTCGTCCAGTGACCGGTCAGTCCAGCCACTTGGAGAGGCTGCACCACCGCCTGCATGAGGAGTAGGAGCGTCGACGACAGGAGCAGCAGGGCTCTTCTTTCTCGCTCCAGCAGGAGATAGAGTCTGTGAGGAGCTGCTCCCCCGTGCTTCCCCTGGAGGCGCCCCCTGCACCACCACTGAGCGCCCCAGCCGCTGTAGTAGCTGCTGGAGGAGACCCAGACGACGGAGGTGGCGACAGCAGTTCAAGCCACGACACCGACCTTTTCGCTGACCAGGAGCCGGAAGGATGGGTTGCTCGACCCATCACTCGCGACGCTGCTCGCGGGTGTCACTTCCACGATGCGCTCGACACCCTGCTACGTCGGGCACTTGACCGACGTACTTGGTCTATCGAGTATCGCTGTGTGGTCTTCCAGCACAGTTGCGGGGTCTACCCAGACCGCTGGGAGGTGACCTGCTTGGTGCGCCATCCGAAGAACAGTCTCCGAGGTGCAGAGGTCTGCTCAGAGCACTATTCCATCTCTGAGCGGGACTCAACTGAGGCGGCCATGCAAGATGCCGCATGGCGTGCACTTTTGCACTAGTGCTCAGTGTTCGGTGGGGTAGCCGACGGTTTCAACCTGAAGTATTACCCCCGCCGTCCATCTGGCAGCACAGGAGGCGTGATTGTTTCACCTATCGGTGAGGACAATCCTAGGTTGAGTAGCACAGTCAACCTAGCCGTCGTGCTAAACATGGAGCTGGACCATGCGCTATACGAGCTGAGTAGGGCTCATGCTGAGATCGCCCAGCTGCGGGCTGAGCGCGCGGAGCGTCGTCACCTGGATGATGGCTCCCCCGCTCCCGTCGGGACTCAGCACCCGTACCGCTCACCTCGGCGTGGACACCAGTCTTATGGCAATCCCGACTGCAAGACCAAGATAGACTTAGGACCATAGATCGTCAGTGTTGAGTCTTGTAATAAATGCTTAATATAGAAGTTTTAGTCTTAGTCTTAGTCTTAGCGTTGGTCTTGCTCTTAGTTAGTCTTAGTTAGACAGGGTAGTTTGCTATATCCTGTGCATTTATGTTTGTCATGATGAACTTTGTTTGAGTTGGATCTTTGTAATGACTGTCACCAGAGTGTGGGTATCCCCTGCATTTTGGTTTACCTGTTATGTTAATAGAGTTAGTTATCTAGTTGGGAAGCCTTTTATTCCACTTTTCTCTTTATCTGAGAAGCTGTGTTGGTCTGTGTTGGAGATCAGTGAAAATGCTCATCTGTCCAGTGTTGTTGAAGAATTCTATACTCTTCTCTTATGCTGCAAGATTTGCAAGATCAGTTCTGATGTGTGGTTGCATTCTGCAGATGTCAGAAAACAGGCGCAGAGGAGGAAGGCGTGCTCAGCAGGAGCAGGCAGCTCAGCAGGATGAGGCACCCCAGCAACAGCAACTGCCGCCCCCGCCCCCGATGTCGATCGAGCAAATGTTCCTGATGCAGACTCAGGCAGTTCAAGCCATTGGTCAGACTCTAGCCACCATTCAGCAGCAGCAGCAGCAGCCACCACCTCAGCCTCAGATGCCTCAGATGCCTAGAGACAAGCGTGCTGAATTCATGAGAGGTCATCCCCTAACGTTTGCTCACTCTTCTGACCCCATGGATGCTGAAGACTGGCTGCGCACAGTGCAGCGAGAGTTGCATACCGCTCAGTGTGATGATAGGGAGAAGGTTCTGTATGGTCCCCGTCTGTTGAGAGGAGCAGCTCAATCTTGGTGGGAGACTTATCTCGCCACCCATGCCAACCCTGACACCATCACCTGGGAAGAGTTTAGAGGTAGCTTTCATCAGTACCATGTTCCTGCAGGTCTGATGACAGTGAAGAAGGAAGAGTTCCTGGCCCTCAAGCAAGGGTCATCGTCTGTCAGTGAGTACCGGGACAGGTTTCTACAACTGTCATGCTATGCTCCTGAAGATGTCAACACCGACGACAAGAGACAGTATCGTTTCCTGAGAGGCTTGATTGACCCTCTGCAGTATCAGCTGATGAATCATACCTTCCTGACATTTCAGCACCTGATTGATAGAGCAATCATGACAGAGAGGAAGCGTAAGGAGATGGAGGATCGCAAGCGCAAGATCAGTGGACCCCAGCCTGGAAGCAGCAATCGTCCTCGTTTCTCAGGCAATCAACCTCAGCAGTTCAGGCAGAACCAGCGTCCACCTCACCATCAGCAATTCCAAAGGCAGTATCCTCAGCACCAGTATCAGAATCGCCAGAACAATCAGTCAGGAGGAGGTCAGTTCCAGAGGCAGAATCAGCAGGCACCTCGTCTTCCTGCCCCGGCAAGCCAGCAGAACAGTGAGGCAGCACCAGCTCAGGTTGGAAACAGAGCATGATTCCACTGTGGAGAGCAAGGCCATTGGGTGATGCAATGTCCGAAGAAGGCAGCCCAGCAGCAGTCAGGCCCCAATGCCCTAGCGAAGCCGAATGCGTCTCAGCCTGGAGTAGGCAACCGCTCTCAGCCGTGCTATAATCATGGGAGACTGAACCACTTGGAGGCTGAAGCAGTTCAGGAGACCCCCGACATGATAGTAGGTATATTTCCAGTCAACTCCCATATTGCAGAAGTGTTATTTGATACTGGAGCAACGCATTCATTCATTACTGCATCATGGGTAAAAGCACATAATCTTCCAATAACTACCATGTCAACCACCATTCAAATTGACTCAGCCGGTGGTAGATTTCGAGTCGATAACATCTGTTTGAATGTAAGTGTGGAAATAAGGGGGATAGCGTTTCCCGCTAACCTCATAGTAATGGGTACTCAGGGAATAGATGTCATCCTAGGGATGAATTGGCTAGATAAGTATCAGGCAGTTATCAGTTGTGATAAGAGGATGATCAAGTTGGTGTCCCCACTAGGAGAGGAAGTGGTGATAGAGTTAGTCCCGCCTGAGCCGAAGAAAGGGAGTTGTTACCAGATGGCTGTCGATAGCAGTGAAGCAGACCCAATCGAGGCTATCATGGTTGTGTTTGAGTTCCTAGATGTGTTTCCAAAGGACTTACCAGGTATGCCACCAGAGCAGAAAGTTGAGTTTGCTATAGAGCTTCTTCCTGGCACCGCCCCTATCTTTAAGAGAGCTTACAGAATATCCGGACCAGAGTTGGTTGAGCTTAAGAAGCAGATCGATGAGTTGTCATAAAAAGGTTACATCCGGCCAAGCACCTCACCTTGGGCCGCCCTTGTCTTGTTCATGGAGAAGAAAGATGGCACCAAAAGGATGTGTATCGATTATCGAGCTCTGAATGAGGTCACCATCAAGAATAAGTACCCCTTGCCCAGAATAGAGGATCTGTTCAACCAGTTGAGAGGAGCCAGCGTGTTCTCCAAGATAGATCTGAGGTCAGGTTATCACCAGCTCAGGATCCGACCTTCAGACATTCTGAAGACGGCATTCATTACCAAGTATGGGTTGTATGAGTTCACTGTGATGTCTTTCGGTCTAACAAATGCACCCGCTTTCTTCATGAACTTGATGAACAGTGTATTCATGGATTATCTCGACAAGTTTGTGGTGGTATTCATTGATGATATTCTGGTATATTCTCAAAGCGAAGCAGAGCATGCAGATCATTTGAGGATGGTTTTGCAGAGATTGCGAGAGCACCAGCTGTATGCAAAGTTGAGCAAGTGCGAGTTCTGGATTGATGAAGTCCTGTTCTTGGGTCACATAATCAACAAGGAAGGATTGGCTGTGGATCCGAAGAAAGTGGCAGATATTCTGAACTGGAAAGCGCCAACAGATGCCCGAGGAATCAAGAGCTTCATTGGAATGGCTGGATATTATTAGCGATTCATTGAAGGGTTCTCGAAGATTGCGAAACCGATGACAGCTTTGCTAGGCAACAAAGTTGAATTCAAGTGGACCCAAAAATGTCAAGAGGCCTTCGAAGCGCTGAAACAGAAGTTGACTACAACGCCTGTCTTAGTCTTGCCTGAGGTGCACAAGCCCTTCTCTGTGTATTGCGACGCTTGTTACACTGGTTTGGGATGTGTGTTGATGCAAGAGGGAAGAGTTGTGGCTTACTTGTCCCGACAGCTGAAGGTTCATGAGAAGAATTACCCAATCCATGACCTAGAGTTGGCAGCAGTGGTTCACGCACTGAAGACATGGAGGCACTATCTGTATGGATAGAAATGTGATGTTTACACAGACCACAAGAGTCTGAAGTACATATTCACCCAGTCAGAGCTGAATATGAGGCAACGAAGATGGTTAGAGCTGATCAAAGACTATGAATTGGACATTCATTACCATCCAGGCAAAGCGAACGTAGTGGCAGATGCTTTGAGCAGGAAGAGTCAAGTCAATCTGAGGGTCGCTCGTCCGATGCCTTATGAGTTGGCCAAAGAGTTTGATAGATTGAGTCTCAGATTTCTGAATAATACGCGAGGAGTCACAATTGAGTTGGAACCTACCCTGGAGCGGGAAATCAAGGAAGCGCAGAAGAATGATGAGAAGATCAGTTAGATCCGGCGACTGATTCTGGAAGGCAAAGGCAAAGATTTTAGGGAACATGCAGAAGGTGTGATATGGTTCAAAGACCGCTTGTGTGTTCCCAATGTCCAATCTATTCGGGAGTTGATCCTCAAGGAAGCTCATGAGACAGCCTATTCGATTCACCCTGGAAGTGAGAAGATGTATCAGGATCTGAAGAAGAAATTCTGGTGGTACGGAATGAAGAGGGAAATCGCAGAGCATGTGGCTATGTGTGATAGTTGTCGGCGGATCAAGGCAGAGCACCAGAGACCCGCTGGATTGTTGCAGCCGTTGCAAATTCCTTAGTGGAAGTGGGACAAAATCGGTATGGATTTCATAGTCGGATTGCCTCGCACTCGAGCCAGCTACTATTCCATTTGGGTAGTAGTGGACCGCTTAACCAAGTTAGCCCATTTCATACATGTCAAGACCAACTACAGCAGTGCAGTGTTGGCAGAATTGTACATGTCTCGGATCGTTTGTCTTCATGGTGTGCCAAAGAAGATACTGTCAGACAGAGGAACGCAGTTCACCTCTCATTTCTGGCAGCAGCTGCATGAAGCCTTGGGCACACATCTAAATTTCAGTTCAGCTTATCATCCGCAGACAGATGGTCAGACCGAAAGGACCAATCAAATCCTTGAAGACATGTTGAGAGCCTGTGCGTTGCAGGATCAGTCTGGATGGGACAAGAAGTTGCCTTATGCAGAGTTCTCCTATAACAACAGTTACCAGGCCAGCTTGAAGATGTCACCATTTCAGGCGCTCTATCGAAGGAGTTGTAGAACTCCGTTGCAATGGGATCAGCCTGGAGAGAAGCAAGTGTTCGGGCCAGACATTCTACTTGAAGCGGAAGAGAACATCAAGATGGTCCGAGAGAATCTGAGGATAGCACAATCAAGGCAGTGAAGCTATGCAGACACAAGAAGAAGAGATCTGAGTTTCGAAGATGGTGACTTCGTCTATTTGAAGGTTTCGCCGATCAGAGGAGTCAGAAGATTTGGAGTCAAAGGCAAGCTAGCACGCCGCTACATTGGTCCGTATCAGATTCTCACAAGGCTTGGAGAAGTGGCCTATCAGCTCAGTCTGCTAGAAAATTTGTCTGCTGTGCATGATGTCTTCCATGTGTCTCAGTTGAAGAAGTGTCTGCGAGTGCCAGAAGAGCAGTTGCTAGTGGAAGACCTTGAAGTCCAGGAGGACTTGACCTACATCGAGAAGCCAACGCAAATCCTTGAGACTGTAGATAGAGTCACCCGAAGGAAGACCATCAGAATGTGCGAAGTCAGATGGAATCACCACTCTGAGGAAGAAGCAACCTGGGAGCGTGAAGATGACCTGATGGCTAAATACCCTGAGCTCTTTGCTAGCCAACCCTGAATCTCGAGGGCGAGATTCTTTTAAGGGGGATAGGTTTGTGACGCCCTGAATTTTGGAGTTGAATTTTTTCCTTTTCTTCGCTCGCCAAATTCGGGAGTTACCCTTTCCTTTTTTCCTTTTCCCCTCGCTAAGCCCCGTTCTTTTTCAATGTTCTAGCGAGATTTAGCTCGAGATCTCATGTAAGTAAACCCTAGAGTTAAACCTTTTGGTTGTTGCATCATGCCGGTCCATGCATATCTTTTGTCTGTGGATTGAATTTGTGAAAAGATGCTTTTAGAAAATAGATTAAAATGGGAAAACCCTTTTTCCCCTTCTCTTTCTCCCCCTCTCCTGGGCCGGCTAGCCGGCTCACGGCCCAACTCGGCATCTGGCGCGGCCCAGCCGGGCTCCCTCCCCCCCCCCCCGCGCGGCCCACAGGCCGGCTGGCTCACGGCCCAGCCGCCCCAACGGCTTGCCCCGCTTCCGTCGTGCGCGTGCGTGCTGGGCATTTGCCCAGCCACCGTCGCCACCGGTGGGGCCCACCTGTAGGTGCCCAAGCCGCCCCCTGTTCATCTCCTCCAACCCCCACGATGCCTGCTTTTCTCTCACCTCGTGCAGCTCGCCCGTTCTTGCCTCACGCCCACGCAAAACCGCCGTGCGCCCGATGTCCCGCCGGCCGTTTGGGATTCGCCGAGGTGAGCTTGTCCCCGTCTTCCCCCTTCCCTTCCCCTTTTCCCCTCCCTTCTCCGTCGCGTGCGGCGTGCCCCAACCCCGGCACGGCCTCGATCTCCCCCTGCTCGCGCGGCGTGCCCCAGCCCTGGCGTGGCCTCGATCTCCCCCTGCTCGCGCGGCGTGCCCTAGCCCCGGCGCGACCTTGGCTTGGCTTGCGAGCGCGGCGTGGCTCGGCCAGCGCCGGCCATGGCGCGGCGCGACCTCGGCGACTCCGACGCGCGTCCACCCGCCCTCTCCGGCGCGGTCCGCGGCTCGCCCATGGCGACCCGGGCATCCCGCGCAGCCCCCGGCGTGCGTGGTTGGACAGCCGCGGCTCGGCGCGGCGCACGTCTTGGCCATGGCGCGGCGACGCGGCTCGCCCGCGCCCAGCTCGGTTTGGCGCCCGCGCCCGGCTCAGTCTGGTGCCCGCGCCCCCTTGTCCTGCGCCCAGCTCAGCGCGCCTGTCGTGGCGCGGTTTCCTCGCGCCCACGGCGTGCTCGCTCACGTGCGCAGCAGCGGTCCGCGGCCTCATTCGCTTGCTCGCGCAGCCTGTTCGTCCGTGCACACAGCTCAGCCCCGGCGTGGTTACCCGTAGCGCGTAGCGCGGTTCACGGCCAGAGCCCCCAGCACGGCGTAGCGCGCGGCTAGCAACTCGCTCGTTCGTTCGCTCGCCCGTGCAACACTTAAACGTCACGCTTAGTCATTTACCTTTTGTGTGCAAGTTATCGCGCGACGATGCTGTTCACCATTTAAAAGTGCTAGTACTAATTGAACTGTGTCAAGGAGCAGCAATAACTAGGCGTGGGATTAATTATACTTAGAAAATAACTATCTTTACACCTATATTAAATATCGGATTGTATAACTACATGAAATGAAGTGGTTAAGTTCATTATTTCACTTAGCATGAACATAGCAAGTTGTCAATTATAGTAAGGGTTATGTTATTCTCACTACTTAAAATGGTCGTAAGCGCTAGCCATACGTCAAGTGTATGACTATTGGATTCATCTCTTTGTATGGTGTACTGTTTACTTTTCTAATTTGAGATGTGAATGTATGATTGTGTTCGCATAGAGAACGATCTGGTTGAGGAGCCCGAGGAACTCACAGGAGAAGCCCCTGAGCATCAGTCGGTTGGTGGAGGCAAGTGTCCCTTGACCTATCTCTGTCCTATACATTCTTTAATTCACCTCCCGCATTACACAGTTATACCTAAGGATCGACTAGCTTTTGTTATCCATGTCCTTGTTTACCTATTTGGGTTGGATTATTATTGCTTAGTCTTATGCTATTGCTCAACTCTAATCAATGAACATGATGAGAATTTATTAATGATACGTTGTTTTCCCTCTTTTATTATGATGTTATTCTTGTGGCATTCAAGGGGGCTCGAGCGGTTTCTCGAGTGCCTCTCCGTAAGGACCTGTTCATTGGATGACCGCCCGGGAAAACAGTGCAACCATGAGGGTTGAGTGGGACACCCTTAGCTGAGTAATTAGAGGAACTGGGGTGTAGTTTGCTTAGCCGTCATGCCGTTAATGGGGCTCGGTGTATGCGGCTCGCTCTGCCAAGGTTGATTTGTCCCTTGGGGAGGAGTGCGGTACATTTAGGAAACCTAACGGGCGGCTACAGCCCTGGGGAATCTTTGTAAAGGCTACGTAGTGATACCCTGCTGGGTCACCTTGGTAGTGATCAATGGAGAGTCATGATCTCGAGGCAGAAAGGGAAATCACGGCTTGAGGGTAAAGTGCACAACCTCTGTAGAGTGTTTGAAAACTGATATATTAGCCATGCTCGCGGTTATGAGCGGCCAAGGGAGCTCCAGTGATTAGTGCTACTTGGTAAGAGATGTTCGGATTTGCAGGTGGCAATGAGATTGATGGTTCCTGGTAAAGACTCTAGTAATGGTAAATGGTACTCTTTCCATTTGGAAAGGAGTACATTTGGGTTAATAACGTGGGCTAAATCTAAAACTTGGCTTTCTCTACTAGTAATAATAATCTGACCAATTAAAAGCAACTGCTTGACTTATCCCCCCACATAAAGCTAGCCCACTACAGCCAAACAGGACACTTGCTGAGTATGTTGATGTGTACTCACCCTTGCTCTACACACCAACCCCCCTTCCCTAGGTTTGTGGCGGAACCACCCGAATTATTCCAGCTTAAGTGCCTAAGTCACGCCTCAGGGGTCGTAACACACTTAAATCGGAATAACCCGTCAGTCCCTCAGATCTAGTCTGATGGAGCCACTTAACCAGGATCAAATTCCACAATCTCACACGAAGGTGAGTCACAGAAGCAATACAATAAAACAGGAATCCACAAATTAAGTGCTGAGTTATTACATAAGTCGGAGTTTTTGAGTAGCAAATAAGAGTTCACAAGGTAAAGTGCAACGGATAATCGATGTCGTCGGTATCGAGAAATTGGGCAAGGCCTAGCCCACTACTCCTCGTGCTCCTCTCCTGCTGGAGTAGCATCCCACTCGACCGTCCAACCCGGTGGCAGGGTGGTAGGCCAAGTCACACCATCAACCATTTCCTGAATGGTACCTGCAAAAAAATTTGCCACAAGCAAGGCTTAGTATACTAATACTCAGCTAGACTTACCCGGTGTGAGGAATCTACTCCTCTACCTCTAGACTATGCAGCTGTTTGGCTGAGGGGTTTGGTTTGCCAAAAGCACTAGCTGTTTCTAAAATCAACTTTTAGCTTTTCAAATTCTATCATCATTTCTTAGCTAGATTCACTTCTTCTAAGCATACATGGTAACAAGCATTTAGATCAATCAACAAGTTATCTCATGTAACCTCATTTCACTTCTTACTCGATGCAGTACAAGGAATCAAGCAGTCTCATTAGCTGCGAGAAGCAGACGATTCGAATCGAGTTTTAACCTTGCAAGGTAAACCTAAACACACGGCATGTCAGGGTACTCCGACCCTGCACATGACAACCGTCCCCATCAATTCCCCGTTCGCGTCCAGGCCTCACCGCCTTGGCATACAATGCTCCACTGACCCCGGCTGCCGCCGTGCAGTGACCGCACTTGTACCCACCATAGCTAGCATGGGAGACCCAGTCTCAGGTCGCATGAGGGATAAAGTCCGCGCCCGGCTTCACTCAGGTACTAGGTTTACCGGTTACCATATTTCCCGGCATGTGCTTAGTACGTTCAAAAGCTTGACTCAGGTATCCACACATTAATCCTTAATTCTTTTTCCCGTCTCATGGACAAGACATCCCCCCTGGATCCAAGTCCATAGACCAACATATACCCCGTTATTAAGATGAATACAATCAATTCCTGACCTCGCGTGAGTGCTGGAAAAATCACCCGACTTCTACCGAGATCCTGATTAGCAAAGCAGCTACTCGACCTAGCATACTAGTATTCATCTCAAAAAGGAATACTAAGTTCATGCAACTAGAGGTTTCAAGCAACTCCTACACTTAAGTGCACATTACAAACCTACAAACATTAAGTGTAGTAAAATAGCATATATAAACGGTTATGCATAAAATCGGGGCTTGCCTTCAATTGCTGGGGCTGCGGGGAGATCCTCGATAACAGCCTCTGAAGCCTGCTCCTGGTCCTCCTCTTGGACAGGTCCTTGATCGGGGATGAGCACGTACTCTCCGTCGGCAAGATTACAATCTAATGAATGCAATGCGTAAGATATATGTATAATATGATATGTGCTTTTAGAAATTACAACTTTTGACGGTGTATGACCTACTTGAGTTAAACAAGGTTAACTTTACCTATGTAAGACCCTTGGGTGGTATACTGGGTAATTTAAGTTAAACTTAGCTAAGGCAAGTGGTAGGTTTTGTTTTCTGGGGGTTCCACTGAATTCTTTTTAAGTCTTGGTGAGAGTTAATAAGTATTCAAGATAGGCTTGTTGGGGTGAGTTTTATTTCTTCTTTCCTTTTCTTTTATTCTCTTAAAGGTTTTTGGGAGTAGGTTTGAACTACAAGTTGTTTTTATAAAATTCCAAAAATTCTGCAAAAATTACAGTGGCTTGGTACTGGGGTATGTTTCTTTGTTTCAAAATTTGGGGATCAGAAAGTGAATAGTTTTCCCTGGACAAAATTATTAAATTCTAGGGCAGAAGGGGTGCTTGAACTACAACTATTATTTAACAGTGGGTAATTCTCTAAAACTTATTTTTGCTGGCTTTTAGGTGTTATAACATGACTTGATACAGTTTTCTAGCCATTAATACCTTTTAGTTATTTTACTATGGTTTTCTCAAGTTTCTAGCCAAATAGGTGCTTTCTACTACCACTATATTTGAAAAATATCAAACAACAGAGTTCTTATTTTTCTTAGTTATTATTTTGTGCAAGAGCAATCATTTTGAAGTTTGGCATCTTTTTGCTTAAGGAAAAGGGGTGGTATGCATTATTTGAATCAAGTGGCCTTTCTCATAAAATACTAGCAACAGGTATGAGTTTGCTTCTTTTTCATGGGTTTGCATTTTTCTCTGGTAGTTCATCCCACTATGGACTTAGCAAAATTTTGGTTGCCCATTATTGCATCATTAGGGGTTATTCAAGAATTATTTGGAAAATGCCTTATTATCACTTTATATTTATTTTCCTTACTTAAAAAGTTGGGCTGAGGTGTTCTTTATTTTTGTAGTGGGGCTCTGGTGGTTGTAAGTCCACTGGATTTTTACTACTCATTTTGGTTATAGTTTTGCTACTCTAATAATTGATTTTCAGTCCATATAAGGCTAAATAAAACATTTGAATTTAAAACTGGTCCAAATTAATGGTCTCTGTATTTTTCCTAGGTTCTCTGTTACATAAGTAAACTAGATAAAATAATCCTAATCACTGTTCATTAATTTCTAATGCCTTTCTAATTTTTCCTAAGTTTTGGGCAAAATAGCTTTAAATGAATAAGCACATCATAATTTCTAATGCTGGGGTTCCTACTATTTTTAAACAGTGTCTAAATGAGGTTTGAACATCTACAAATTTTCTTAAGTTCAGCACAGAAGAAAAACTAATTTTCCTTAATTAAACAAGGTTTGGTGGGTTTCTGTTTTAAATTTTAAACTCTAAAATTTAGAACAGAAAGCATAGGGTTTATCATTTTTAAATGATAGTTCATAATATTCAGGAGCTAGCAAAATTGGTTTGACATCTTTTTATGAGAAATTCATTAAGTTATGGGTTTTCTAAGTTCTCTGGTCATTTTAAAAAGAATAACAGAATTGGTTTAATGGAAATCCTCTTTGCACTAGGGTCCCTGGCGGGTTTTTAAGTTTTCCTCGCGAATCAGTCCTTAAGCTACTATTCACATGAGACACTGACGTTATAGAAAACCCCTCGGGTTCTACAAATCCTAACCCGAGGTCCTTCTTCTAAGTTAAACAGTAACCGCGGCGGAAGAAAGGGCGGAGGGGCTTACCGGCAGCGAGATTGCTCCGGTGAAGTGGTCGAGGACGTAGGGGAGGTCTCGGGGATCACAACGAGGTGCGGGTCGCCGTCAGGGATGGCCGGAGTCGGTCGGTCCACGCGCGCAGGCGGGGATTCTCGTCGGCGGCGAGGAGTCCGGCCTGGTCACGGTGAGATAGATCAATTGGACGGGTCAGAGGGGTTCACGTGATGCCAGAGAAGATATGGGTGCAAGGAATTGGACGGAGACTCACTGGATAACTCGGTCCACGCGCGGCGGCGGAAGACCGAAGTCCGGTGAGGTCGATCTCGGGCCTCCGGTGAAGTCTGGCTGGGTCCGAGGGCTTGGCAAGCTTCACGGGCTACTGGCGGAGCTAGCCGAAGCACTGGCTCGACTTGAGGATGGCTTGAGTGGGCTGGCCACGGTGGCCGAAGCTCTAGCGGCAATGGCAGGCGGAATTGAGCTCGCCGGAGCTAAGGAGAGGGGCTGGCCGGTGAAGGTAAGCGCGGGGTGAAGTGAGGCGCGCCCGGGGAGGCTTTATAGGCATGGGCGGGCACGGCCGAGGGCGTGGGCGCGCGACGGACTTGACCGGACGCCGGGGCGAGCGCGCGCGCGGGTTGGGCGAGCTCTGGCGTGCCGACCAGTGTCGAACATGTGTGCCCGTGCGTTCTGCCCAAGTTCTGGCGCGTGTGGTCGCTCATCCGAGCCTGCTCTCGCCTTGGTCAGTGCACAAAACCTCTTCTCCTCCCTACAAGCTACCATTTTTGTGTGGGGGTCATAGGATTTTGCCTACTGGTTGCAGAGATATGGAGCCAGGAAATCCGGTCTGTCTCCCTGCCTAAACCCGAGGCAAATCCAAGGTTTTGTCGTGTCTAGGGCTCGCGTCCCAATGCCATCTTCTGGCACACGACAGAGGGGTTAGTTAGACACAATTTTGTCAATGGGGCCATTAGGATTCGAGTTGGGGATCAAGGTGAACATCCCTGATCTTTAGCTCAAGGTCTGAATTTCAGAATTCTAAAATTCAGAATTCCCATTAAGTCCCCACATGAGAAGCTTGATTTGGGGTTTTATTTGAGTTATTTTGGCTAAGTTCTCTCAACCTTTCTTGTTACACATTAAATATACTTCAATTTTTATAATTGGCTCAAGTCATAATTTTAAACTTTTCATCCCCTTTTTCTTATTTTCTTGAATTTTGCTCATGGGGCTCACTTAGGGTTTTCATTAGGGTTGTACATTCTTATCTTTTTAAAAGATTCAATTGCTTTGATCATGATACTTTTAAGTATATACTTGGTGAATCCTTTAGTACTTAAGTTATTTTGATGCTCATGCTTACTTTGGTTCACATAAAATGATGGTTCTTGGTTTGGCATTTTAAGAGAAGCCCTAAGTGACACTGGGGTGTCACAGCCTTCCCCCCTTAAAGGAATCTCGTCCCGAGATTCGGGCCAGAGTCCTCCCGGGGTGAAGCGAAGGGTGAGACTTATAGGAAATGGGTGATTACTGTTATTATTAGGGTAAAACTGCTCTTCGAATGTCATTCTCTTTGCAACTTCAGAAGGAAATCCTTTTTAAGTTTTTCTTCAAAGTTACTTCATTCTGAATTAAGATCATATTTTGAAAATTAGATTCGAAGGGCAGGAGGAGGGGTTGGGTGTGATTACATACCAGCTTCCTTAGGTAGGCAATCGGGGAAGTTGGATCTCAGGAATTCCTCGGTTTCCCAAGTAGCTTCCTCCTCTGAGTGATTACTCCACTGGACCTTGTACATCCTGATCGATTTAGCCCGAGTTGATCTCTCCTTGCAATCCAGAATCTTGGAGGGGTACTCTTAGTACGATAGATCTGACTCTATCTCCAATTCTGGCTCTGATAGGATCTCAGTTGGCAATCGAACACACTTCTTTAGCTGAGATACGTGGAATACATCGTGAATGGCAGACATTTTTGAAGGTAACTTCAGCTTGTATGCCACGGGTCCACATGCCTCTATGATCTCATAAGGTCCAATGTAACGAGGGGCTAGCTTGCCTTTGATCCCAAACCTCTGCATTCCCTTGGTGGGTGATTCCTTGAGGTATACAAAACTTCCCACCTCGAACTGGAGAGGTTTCTTTCTTTTATCATGGTAACTCTTCTGCCTGGCCTGAGCAGCTTCTAGATTCTTCCTGATTAGTTTGACCTTCCTTTCGGCTTCAGTCACTAAGTCAGGTCCAAAAACTTCTCTTTCTCCAGGTTGAGACTAATTGAGTGGTGTTCTACACCTTCTTCCATAGAGAGCTTCAAAAGGTGCCATCCTTAGGCTGGATTGATAACTATTGTTATAAGCAAACTCTGCTAAGGAGAGGTGCTTATCCCAGTTCTTGCCACAATCGATCGCACAAGCTCTTAGCATATCCTCCAGAATTTGGTTTACCCTTTCCGTCTGACCATCAGTCTGTGGGTGGTAAGCTGAACTTCTAATTAGCTTAGTTCCCAGAGACTCTTGCAATTGTTCCCAAAATCTGGCAACAAATTGGGCTCCTCGGTCGGAAACAATGGTCCGAGGCAGTCCGTGCAAACACACGATCCGGTCAATATACAATTCTGCATACTTCCGAGCCTTATCAGTGGTGTGCACAGGAAGAAAATGTGCCACTTTCGTCAATCGGTCCATAATAACCCAAATTGAATCATGATGACGAGAGGTGTTGGGCAGACCCACAATGAAATCCATGCTGATGTCATCCCACTTCCATGAAGGTATGGACAGAGGTTGCAAAGCTCCAGCTGACTTCAAGTGGCTTGCCTTTACCCTCTGACAGGTGTCACATTCTGATACATACTGGGCTATCTCCCTCTTCATTCTGGTCCACCAGTACAAAGGCTTCAGATCATGGTACATCTTGGTGCTTCCCGGATGCATAGAGAATTTGGAGAGATGAGCCTCGTCCAAGATTTTCCTCTTGAAATCCTGGTCCTTAGGAATCACCAATCTGCTTTTAAACCATAACACACCCTTTTCATCCTGGCGGAAACAATTATACTTCTCAACCTTCTGATGGAGATTCTTCTTGATAAGCTGCACTCCCTTGTCACTGAGCTGGGCCGTGATAATCTGGTCTTGCAAAGCTGGCTCAACAGAAATGTGAGACAAAGAACCAGAAGGAATCACTTCAATTTGCATCTTGCTCAACTCATCACACAAGGTGTTAATGTGAGAATCCATCAGAATACAATTGCACTGCATCTTCCGGCTCAAGGGATCTGCTACCACATTAGCTTTTCCTGGGTGGTAATGTACCTCCAGGTCATAATCCTTGATCAGCTCTAGCCATCTTCTCTGCCTCATGTTGAGATCAGCCTGAGTGAAAATGTACTTAAGGCTCTTATGATCAGAGAAGATGTTGTAGTGGGTCCCCATTAGGTAATGTGTCACACCCGGGTTTTAGAGGCACCAAGACCCGGGCGTGAACATAAACACCAGGTATGCTGGGACCAAGTCTCACACATATGATGTATAGTGGCACAGGATCGAATGTCACATCTTTATATATAACAGGAGTTCTATACAAAATAAATAATTACATTATAAGGAGACAACGGTCCAGCAACCCAAAGTTGACTGGGAGACAACGGCCTAGACCTCTCACGAACACATCACGGCATCCTCCATGCGCCTCATCCGGTGGTACCTGTTCTTGACCTGTGGGGTGTGTGAGACAGCAAGAGTGAGCTCACATACGTTCATCGCTCAACAAGTTGTGGGGAATAATGTGCATGAACTCGCCAAAGGTGGGAGCTCACGTGAAGTGTAAGGCTTACCAAAGAGGATGGTTAGAGCTGAGCATTGCTTTTAAAGTTGGTCAAAATTTTATTAGCAGTTACTAAGTATAAGTAAATACCAAACCCAATTAAGTAATAGAACAAAAGTAACAACATCACCTGCGATGCAATGCATATGACAAATTGAATTTAGTTCCATAAATTAATCATGTGAGTGTCCGAGCTGCTCCTGACCGTGAGCACGGCTAGTATACCAATTTTACACTCTGCAGAGGTTGCGCATCTTTACCCACAAGTCGTGTTACCCATCTGCCAAGAGACGGCCAATCCCATACACCTCTACCAAGGAGGCGAGGCAGGGTAACACTACGAGGCCTTTACAAAGTTCCACCAGCTTCAGAAAACCCGCTACAGTTCATAGGAAGTTCCAATGCCGGAATCCCTTGCAGGACCGCCATCGCAGCAAAATCCTCCCGAGGGCCTCCCTACACTGACCACTCCCCTACTGCCCTTGCCCCTTTCGGGTAAGGTAGTCTTCCACTAGCTTTCCTAATTAATCAGCCAAGGGCGTCCCATTCCACCCTTGTGGTAGCACTGTTTTCCCGGGTGGTTCTCCATGTTCCAATTAACATAATGATCTTAACATGAATCATAAATAACAACTGATAACAAAAGTATAATCATGAATAGTGTAATCTTCATACCCAAAACCACATATAGCACTAGCAAGTACTACCCAGAAAGTTCAGTGGTAAACAAGGTATAAAGATAGACAAACTAGGGTAACCTATTGGGTCCCATCAAAATTAACCTATGCAGATCATTATGATTAATTAGAACATGAGTAGGTGAAAAGAAGTGATCAAGGGCACAACTTGCCTGGGCCTTGAGAATCCAGGTACCAGGATGATCTTCAGGTGACTCGTGACCTCACTGCTAGTCGTAGCAATTCAAACAAACATGGTATAGGCAAAATTAACATTACACCAAACATAAGAATACATTGCATAGTAATAATCTACGCATTTGTACGAGACTAACGCAACTTGAACGGATCAAATCGGAGTTAAAACGGAGGAGTTATGACTTTTCTAAGGTTTTATGTATTTGATATAAGATTAAATAGGTTATAAATTTTAATGTGACTTTCATGTGAAAACAGTGGTATTAGATGATAGACAATAATATTACAAAACTATAGGACTTGGAACGGATTAATTTGGGCTTAATATGAATTTTCTATGAATTACCCAAGTTTTACAATTATTTTTATACTAAAAATCAATTTCTAAATCTATTTCCTGGTTTTATTTAATTTCCCGGACTACGCCTCAATATCAGATAAGTGCAGGGGCTAACTCGCAAAAGTACCTAAGACTCATAGCACAGTAGCGAGGGACGGCGGGTTGATTGTATAAAAGTGCAGGGGCTCTTATGCATATTTCCCCAGCCGAAGGGGGGTATCCTTGGATCTCATCCATCGGATCATAGTTGAACGGCCCAGATTTCCCCCAGCCATTAAGTGAACCGGTATTCAACCGCACCCGTTGGATTTGAGATCAGCGCCCCACAACAGAACACGATCCGGCATGCAATGTCATCCCTTGGATCAGACATCGACGGTTCCTATTACCCTGCGAACCATTATGTAACTCTATCCACCCGATTTACCATCAATGTCCCAGATCCATCCTCCCAACAGCTATGCCTGCGCCACATCTCCACCGTTCAAACCTAAATTCATGGTTCTGGTACTATCTTCCTCCCAACGAGCACCATGGCTGCGTAGGGTGAGAGCCGCCGCGGCTGAACCGAGGAGGGGCATGGCCATGGGTTCGCCCTATGCGAGAGTTAGGTGCAGCGCCCGCTATGGTTGCCCGACCGAGGCCCTATACGAGATCTCGCCCAGGGAAAAACGTTGTATGCATGCTCGTGTTGTCTGACCTTTACGAAGCTTGACGAATGGGATGGATGACTGCGAGAGCTAGCGGAGCAAGGTCCCGTCTTGTTCGCACCAGCTGTCGTGCGGTGGAGTTTTGGAGACGCAGAGCAACTTCCTCCCATGGTACGCGGCGGTGGTCTTCATTATTGCGAGCTTGGCCCATGGTGGCCAGGGAGCCTTCCGTGCTTCCACTATGCAGGTACGACCGCGCATGTAGCCCAGGACCGGGTTACCGCCCCTGCTTGGATGGTGTCGAGCATACCAGGCGCAAGTGTCGTCATGCCCGTGGCCGGAGAGTTCGACGGCAGGCGCTAGCAGGGACGCCGGCGTACAACGAAGGAACCTAGCCACCGTAGAGTGCTCGCCATGACCCGACAGGGCACCACGATGGTTTGCCGACCCCATGAATCGCCCCCGACAAGGCCACCAAGCACGCTCCCGAACTCCCACACGTGCCCAAAATATCGCAGAGGGAAAAACGACTCACCTGCGATGGAGCTCGATCCTGGACGAAAAAGCCGTCGACGGCGCTCCTGTATGTGCTTAGCGGACCGTCGAGTCCTTCCCAAGGGCTTGGTTTGGGGTGTTCACACGCGATGAATATGGCTAGGGTGATGCAGGGCACAGTATTTATTTGCTAGCGCCAAAGGAACCGCGGAGCCCGGTGGTGATTTCACGGTCGATCCAACGCCATCCGAAGAATTCGGTGCCCCCATGCACGGATTCTGTTGCGCTTCTTTCGCTGACCAAGAAACAAGGGTGAACCACGGGAGTGCTGTTGCGATCCGGCGACGAAGACGCATCCGACGAGGAGGGCCCACCTGGCAGCGATTCTGGCGAGCTGGCCCTCAGGTCAGCGTGATCAAAAAAAAAGAAAAAAGGCTGGACAGGGAGTGGGCCGCGCGGAGGGAAATGGTAAGTGGGCCGAATAACCACCAGCGAGCCCAGGTAAGCTTCTTTCTCTTTTTTCTTTTGTTTTCTGTTTTCTTTTTATAGTAATTTTGAATCAAGTTTGGATTTCAAAGTAAGTTTCACCTTTGAGTTTATTTTAAAAATTCACACTCTAGTGTAGGAATAACATATTTTTATTTATTTAGTTTTATAATATTTATTTCTCCTTTTCTTCTCTCAATTCTAGAATTTCTTTTAGATTCTAGATTTCCTTTTTGAATTAATATATTTCTTGTCTCTTTATTTTTTTCATCTTGTCACAAAATGCACACCACAAAAATAATATCCAGCATGAAGCATAATTTTAATGGCATATATTCTTTTATTTAGTTATTTGCTTTTGAATATGGTGTTCACATGGGATAAAGGGCAAACCCACATAAGGGGAAATTGTTTCTCTATTGATATTGTTTCTAACAAATTAAAGAATGGGTGTTACATAATGCCTCCACATCTTCAATGCATGAACCACTGCTGCTAGCTCAAGGTCATGAGTGGGATAGTTCTGCTCATGAGGCCTAAGTGCTCTTGATGCATAAGCAATGACTCGGTTGTCTTGCATCAAGACACAACCTAGCCCTGTGCCAGAGGCATCGCAATATACATCAAAAGGCTTGCTGTTGTCAGGCTGTGCCAATACTGGTGCGGTGGTCAGATGCTGCCTTAATGCATGGAAGGCATCTTCGCACTTCTGACTCCAAACAAATTTGACTTCTTTCTTTAGCAACTCAGTTATAGGCTTCGCAATTCGAGAGAAGTCCGGAATAAATCTTCGGTAATAACCAGCTAATCCTAGAAAACTCCGAATCTGACGAACCGTTGTTGGTGGCTTCCAGTTCATCACCTCTTGCACTTTATCAGGATCAACAGCTATTCCAGCCTGAGAGATAGTGTGACCCAAGAATTTGATTTCCTTTAGCCAAAAATCACACTTGGATAACTTGGCGTAAAGGTGGTGCTCTCGCAGACGTTGAAGAACTACATGCAAATGTCCGGCATGTTCTTCTTCGCTCTTTGAGTACACCAAGATGTCATCAATGAAAACCACCACGAACTTGTCCAATTCAGGCATGAAAACAGAATTCATCAAGTACATGAAATATGCTGGTGCATTTGTCAGCCCGAATGACATCACCAAGAATTCATATAGCCCATATCTGGTTGAAAATGCCGTCTTCGGAATATCACTTGCTCGTATCTTGATCTGATGGTAGCCAGAGCGAAGGTCTATCTTGGAGAATACCTTGGCCCCGACCAACTGGTCAAAAAGAATATCAATACGAGGCAAAGGATACTTGTTCTTGATAGTCACCGCATTAAGAGGGCGGTAATCTATACACAGCCTCAAGCTTTCATCCTTCTTCTTTACAAATAGTGCTGGACACCCCCAAGGCAAAGTGCTTGGGCGAATAAATCCTTTATCTAGCAATTCTTGCAATTGCTTCTTCAACTCTGCCAACTCAGCGGGTGGCATTCGGTAGGGCCTCTTGGAAATTGGGGCCGTTCCCGGTTGCAACTTGATGGCGAATTCAATATCCCGGTCCGGTGGCATTCCTCAATTCATCAGGGAAGACATCTGCATACTCACAGACCACTGGGATTTTCTTCAAAGGTAACTCCGTCATAGTGAAAGCACATGACTGAGTAGGACCTTGACGGGACAGAATTAAAGTGAAGTTCCCACAGAATGGAGAATTAACTTCCACGGTACGACTGGCTATATCAAGCACAACTTGGTGCAAGTTCATCCAATTAGCTCCTAGAATAATGTCCACATTTTCCAATCCCAACACAAGAAGAGTGGTTTTGACAATGTGGCTTCCCAGTTGAATAGGCACACTTTGGTTTAATTGATTAGTTGCAATTTTACCCCCAGGTGTGACTATCATGAATGACCCTCTAGAGTGAGAGAATGGCAGTTTGCATCTAGCACTGAACTTTTGGCTAATGAAACTATGAGATGCACCAGAATCAAATAGAATTAAAGCAGGTTGATTATCAACTGAAAAGATACCAGTCATGATAGGAGCTCCTTCAGGTATTTCCTCCAGAGTGGTGAAGTTGAGCTTCCCCTGCCTGACTTGCACCTTCTGCTTTCTTCCCTTGTCTTGATTTGGTGCTGGCATTTGCCTCTGCTGGTTCCTGGGACAATTCTTGGCATAGTGGCCCACATTGCCACAAGTGAAACACTTGTTCCCATTGCCCTGGCGGAACTACTGCTGCTGCGGCTGGTTGTTTCTTGGAGCGGGAGCTGGAAAGCGATTGGGTGCCGGCTGCTGCTGCTGAGGTGGCCTGATCACCCATCTGCCTGCCTGCTGCTGAAAACCCCTGCTCTGATTGTGAGAAACAATCCGGAACCTCTGAGCCTGAGCGGATGGTGCTACCATTGGTGCCTTTCTCTTCTTCTCTGCCCGGTGAGCTACAATGCAATCCTCCTGGGAGATGGCCATGTTGACCAACTCATTGAAGCTATCAGCCCGGACAGTGTTGAGTCGTTCCCGCAGCTTGGTATTGAGACCCCTGCGGAAGCGATCCCTCTTCTTCTCATCAGAATTAGCATGGTACCCTGCATACTGGCATAAGTCGTTGAAAGCTTGCGCATACTGCAGTATCGTGCGGGTTCCTTGATTAAGGGCCAGAAATTCATTCAACTTCCGATCAAGAATGCCAGCTGGGATGTGGTGTCCTCTGAAGGCAGTCTTGAACTCCTCCCAAGATACCTCACGATCAGCGGGGAGTATAGCACGGAAGTGATCCCACCAAGTCCGAGCAGATCCGCGAAGCTGCTACGCGGCAAAGCGGGTCTTGGTAGCATCAGGGTAGTCTCCCGTGAGGAGGGGAAACTTGGACTCGACGACGCGAAGCCATATGTCGGCATCCAACGGATCCTCTGCCTTGGTGAACAAGGGCGGCTGCGTGCTCAGAAACTCCTGGTAAGTTGCCATTGCCAGAGGTCGCTGAGGCTGGCCTCCACCATGTTGCTGAGGTGGGGCTAGCGCTGCAAGAGCTGTCGCAGAATCTCATTCTGCTGGGCCATCAGCTCCTGCACTGTGGGAGCTGGAGGAGGTGGCGGGGGAACCTGCTCGTTATGCCCGCGACGCTGCCTAGCTGCCATCTGAAAACAGAGATTGCCGCCATTGTTATCCCAACTCACACTTTCGAACGACAAGATATCATCTCATATGGAAGGAAAAATGCCATAATCATAATATTAGGTTCGAAATGAAGATAACATGGTGACAAATATCCCACAGATTTCAAAAGTTCACAGGGTTACATCAATTAGGAGGAAGGTACCCATAAGCCTAGTCCAAAGTGTGATATTACTAAGCTCGCATAGGTTTCTATCCGCCTAAAAGTGTCAAAGCGACTGCTTAACCATGAGCGGTGGAAGCGACACTGGATACGGGTGAAGGAGGCATCGCGGAGGTAGTCCCATTGGCACCAGGGGCTGGTCCTAGCTCCTCGGGAGCCTCTTCTCCCTCGCTTCCTGCTTCATTGGCCTCCATCTCCAGGTGGTGCATGTCCAGGTGGTCATTTGCTTCTTCGAGTTCCCTCTGTACATTGTGAAGCTGGTTCTCCAAGACATCAATAGTGTTGTCTCGGATCTCCACCTACTGCTCCAAGGTGGTGATGCACTGGCTCAGCCTTTCCACCTGCAGATCCTTCTCTACCAACTCGGTGGATAGGTCAACCACAAAATCTTCTCGACTATCGAGAGTGAGCTTAGTGGTTTGAGCGATGTTGGCAAGGTGTGCCATAGCGTCGCTCTGAAGGGCCTGAAGGCGGTATAGCGCACTCATGCACTGGACAGTGACCCTCCCAACCAAGTCAGGATACATCGCCCACACATCCTTCACATGGCTCACGCGGTTACACCACATGGGATCATCCTTCCTCTCAGCAGGGAAGAGTCCCAAAGGGTGCATCACCATCTCCAGGGGATGGTAGCCATAGAAAGTCGTCAGAGTCTTCATGGCTGCTGCCTCGACGGTGTCGTCCGTCCAGAGTCCAATCGTCTCAGAATCAAGAGAACGCCAACCCAGCTGAAGGGGATGAGCCTCCAAAGTCAGCCAGACCCGACAACGAGGTACTCGATGCTCCTCATACAACTGCACCATGTACAAAGGGGGCGTAGGGTAACCGGCGGAGCTAAGCACTTCCCACAAGATAGAAGGAAAACCATCACGAGAAAGGAAGTCAGAACTGAAACTAGAGTCTCCTCCACTGGCGGGGGTGGGTGAATTCATCTGCGGAAGGGAAACAAAGGTAAAGATTATGGTGGAAGGAAAAAAGAAAAAGAGAGCCCGAATGGTTCTAAAGAAAGTGGGTTAGCTCAAATTTTAATTCCTCTTTGTGTTTTATGATGCATGCATGCTAGGAAAAAGAAAACGTTGCCTCTCGAAAGAAAATAGGGTGCTTTTCAGGGCATCCTCGAAAATATAAGTACTGGCCCATGGGGCCTAAGTGATTAGCCACCCATTTTTCCCTCTATGCCTAAGGCCTTTCGTCCTCGGTCTAACGGTCTAGTCCTGACGATCCTTAGCAGTTTCTAGGCAAGTTTTAGATTTTGAAAATTGGTATTCATGGTTTATTGTCCTTCTCTGTGGTGGAATTTGCTCCGATACCAGCTGTGGCGGAACCACCCGAATTATTCCAACTTAAGTGCCTAAGTCACGCCTCAGGGGCCGTAACACACTTAAATCGGAATAACCCGTCAGTCCCTCAGATCTAGTCTGATGGAGCCACTTAACCAGGATCAAATTCCACAATCTCACACGAAGGTGAGTCACAGAAGCAATACAATAAAAAAGGAATCCACAAATTAAGTGCTGAGTTATTACATAAGTCGGAGTTTTTGAGTAGCAAATAAGAGTTCACAAGGTAAAGTGCAGCGGATAATCGATGTCGTCGGTATCGAGGAATTGGGCAAGGCCTAGCCCACTACTCCTCGTGCTCCTCTCCTGCCGGAGCAGCATCCCACTCGACCGTCCAACCCGGTGGCAGGGTGGTAGGCCAAGTCACACCATCAACCATTTCCTGAATGGTACCTGCAAAAAAATGTGCCACAAGCAAGGCTGAGTATACTAATACTCAGCTAGACTTACCCGGTGTGAGGAATCTACTCCTCTACCTCTAGACTATGCAGCTGTTTGGCTGAGGGGTTTGGTTTGCCAAAAGCACTAGCTGTTTCTAAAATCAACTTTTAGCTTTTCAAATTCTATCATCATTTCTTAGCTAGATTCACTTCTTCTAAGCATACATGGTAACAAGCATTTAGATCAATCAACAAGTTATCTCATGTAACCTCATTTCACTTCTTACTCGATGCAGTACAAGGAATCAAGCAGTCTCATTAGCTGCGAGAAGCAGACGATTTGAATCGAGTTTTAACCTTGCAAGGTAAACCTAAACACACGGCATGTCAGGGTACTCCGACCCTGCACATGACAACCGTCCCCATCGATTCCCCGTTCGCGTCCAGGCCTCACCGCCTTGGCATACAATGCTCCACTGACCCCGGCTGCCGCCGTGCAGTGACCGCACTTGTACCCACCATAGCTAGCATGGGAGACCCAGTCTCAGGTCACATGAGGGATAAAGTCCGCACCCGGCTTCACTCAGGTACTAGGTTTACCGGTTTCCATATTTCCCGGCATGTTCTTAGTACGTTCAAAAGCTTGACTCAGGTATCCACACATTAATCCTTAATTCTTTTCCCGTCTCATGGACAAGACACCCCCCTGGATCCAAGTCCATAGACCAACATATACCCCGTTATTAAGATGAATACAATCAATTCCTGACCTCGCGTGAGTGCTGGAAAAATCACCCGACTTCTACCGAGATCCTGATTAGCAAAGCAGCTACTCGACCTAGCATACTAGTATTCATCTCAAAAAGGAATCCTAAGTTCATGCAACTAGAGGTTTCAAGCAACTCCTACACTTAAGTGCACATTACAAACCTACAAACATTAAGTGTAGTAAAATAGCATATATAAATGGTTATGCATAAAACCGGGGCTTGCCTTCAATTGCTGGGGCTGCGGGGAGATCCTCGATAGCAGCCTCTGAAGCCTGCTCCTGGTCCTCCTCTTGGACAGGTCCTTGCTCGGGGATGAGCACGTACTCTCCGTCGGCAAGATTACAATCTAATGAATGCAATGCATAAGATATATGTATAATATGATATGTGCTTTTAGAAATTACAACTTTTGACGGTGTATGACCTACTTGAGTTAAACAAGGTTAACTTTACCTATGTAAGACCCTTGGGTGGTATACTGGGTAATTTAAGTTAAACTTAGCTAAGGCAAGTGGTAGGTTTTGTTTTCTGGGGGTTCCACTGAATTCTTTTTAAGTCTTGGTGAGAGTTAATAAGTATTCAAGATAGGCTTGTTGGGGTGAGTTTTATTTCTTCTTTCCTTTTCTTTTATTCTCTTAAAGGTTTTTGGGAGTAGGTTTGAACTACAAGTTGTTTTTATAAAATTCCAAAAATTCTGCAAAAATTACAGTGGCTTGGTACTGGGGTATGTTTCTTTGTTTCAAAATTTGGGGATCAGAAAGTGAATAGTTTTCCCTGGACAAAATTATTAAATTCTAGGGCAGAAGGGGTGCTTGAACTACAACTATTATTTAACAGTGGGTAATTCTCTAAAACTTATTTTTGCTGGCTTTTAGGTGTTATAACATGACTTGATACAGTTTTCTAGCCATTAATACCTGTTAGTTATTTTACTATGGTTTTCTCAAGTTTCTAGCCAAATAGATGCTTTCTACTACCACTATATTTGAAAAATATCAAACAACAGAGTTCTTATTTTTCTTAGTTATTATTTTGTGCAAGAGCAATCATTCTGAAGTTTGGCATCTTTTTGCTTAAGGAAAAGGGGTGGTATGCATTATTTGAATCAAGTGGCCTTTCTCATAAAATACTAGCAACAGGTATGAGTTTGCTTCTTTTTCATGGGTTTGCATTTTTCTCTGGTAGTTCATCTCACTATGGACTTAGCAAAATTTTGGTTGCCCATTATTGCATCATTAGGGGTTATTCAAGAATTATTTGGAAAATGCCTTATTATCACTTTACATTTATTTTCCTTACTTAAAAAGTTTGGCTGAGGTGTTCTTTATTTTTGTAGTGGGGCTCTGGTGGTTGTAAGTCCACTGGATTTTTACTACTCATTTTGGTTATAGTTTTGCTACTCTAATAATTGATTTTCAGTCCATATAAGGCTAAATAAAACATTTGAATTTAAAACTGGTCCAAATTAATGGTCTCTGTATTTTTCCTAGGTTCTCTGTTACATAAGTAAACTAGGAAAAATAATTCTAATCACTGTTCATTAATTTCTAATGCCTTTCTGATTTTTCCTAAGTTTTGGGCAAAATAGCTTTAAATGAATAAGCACATCATAATTTCTAATGCTGGGGTTCCTACTATTTTTAAACAGTGTCTAAATGAGGTTTGAACATCTACAAATTTTCTTAAGTTCAGCACAGAAGAAAAACTAATTTTCCTTAATTAAACAAGGTTTGGTGGGTTTCTGTTTTTAATTTTAAACTCTAAAATTTAGAACAGAAAGCATAGGGTTTATCATTTTTAAATAATAGTTCATAATATTCAGGAGCTAGCAAAATTGGTTTGACATATTTTTATGAAAAATTCATTAAGTTATGGGTTTTCTAAGTTCTCTGGTCATTTTAAAAAGAATAACAGAATTGGTTTAATGGAAATCCACTTTGCACTAGGGTCCCTGGTGGGTTTTTAAGTTTTCCTCACGAATCAGTCCTTAAGCTACTATTCACATGAGACACCGACGTTACAGAAAACCCCTCGGGTTCTACAAATCCTAACCCGAGGTCCTTCTTCTAAGTTAAACAGTAACCGCGGCAGAAGAAAGGGCGGAGGGGCTTACCGGCGGCGAGATTGCTCCGGTGAAGTGGTCGAGGACGTAGGGGAGGTCTCGGGGATCACAACGAGGTGCGGGTCGCCGTCAGGGATGGCCGGAGTCGGTCGGTCCACGCGCGCAGGCGGGGATTCTCATCGGCGGCGAGGAGTCCGGCCTGGTCACGGTGAGATAGATCAATTGGACGGGTCAGAGGGGTTCACGTGATGCCAGAGAAGATATGGGTGCAAGGAATTGGACGGAGACTCACTGGATAGCTCGGTCCACGCGCGACGGCGGAAGACCGAAGTCCGGTGAGGTCGATCTCGGCCCTCCGGTGAAGTCTGGTCGGGTCCGAGGGCTTGGCAAGCTTCACGGGCTACTGGCGGAGCTAGCCGAAGCACTGGCTCGACTTGAGGATGGCTGGAGTGGGCTGGCCACGGTGGCCGAAGATCTGGCGGCAATGGCAGGCGGAATTGAGCTCGCCGAAGCTAAGGAGAGGGGGCTGGCCGGTGAAGGTAAGCGCGGGGTGAAGTGAGGCGCGCCCGGGGAGGCTTTATAGGCGCGGGCGGGCACGGCCGAGGGCGTGGGGGCGCGGCGGACTTGACCGGACGCCGGGGCGAGCGCGCGCGCGGGTTGGGCGAGCTCTGGCGTGCCGACCAGGGTCGAACACGTGTGCCCGTGCGTTCTGCCCAAGTTCTGGCGCGTGTGGTCGCTCATCCGAGCCTGCTCTCGCCTTGGTCAGTGCACAAAACCTCTTCTCCTCCCTACAAGCTACCATTCTTGTGTGGGGGTCATAGGATTTTGCCTACTGGTTGCAGAGATATGGAGCCAGGAAATCCGGTCTGTCTCCCTGCCTAAACCCGAGGCAAATCCAAGGTTTTGTCGTGTCTAGGGCTCCCGTCCCAATGCCATCTTCTGGCACACGACAGAGGGGTTAGTTAGACACAATTTTGTCAATGGGGCCATTAGGATTCGAGTTGGGGATCAAGGTGAACATCCCTGATCTTTAGCTCAAGGTCTGAATTTCAGAATTCTGAAATTCAGAATTCCCATTAAGTCCCCACATGAGAAGCTTGATTTGGGGTTTTATTTGAGTTATTTTGGCTAAGCTCCCTCAACCTTTCTTGTTGCTCATTAAATATACTTCAATTTTTATAATTGGCTCAAGTCATAATTTTAAACTTTTCATCCCCTTTTTCTTATTTTCTTGAATTTTGCTCATGGGGTTCACTTAGGGTTTTCATTAGGGTTGTACATTCTTATCTTTTTAAAAGACTCAATTGCTTTGATCATGATACTTTTAAGTATATACTTGGTGAATCCTTTAGTACTTAAGTTATTTTGATGCTCATGCTTACTTTGGTTCACATAAAATGATGGTTCTTGGTTTGGCATTTTAAGAGAAGCCCTAAGTGACACTGGGGTGTCACAGCCTTCCCCCCTTAAAGGAATCTCGTCCCGAGATTCGGGCCAGAGTCCTCCCGGGGTGAAGCGAAGGGTGAGACTTATAGGAAATGGGTGATTACTGTTATTATTAGGGTAAAACTGCTCTTCGAATGTCATTCTCTTTGCAACTTCAGAAGGAAGTCCTTTTTAAGTTTTTCTTCAAAGTTACTTCATTCTGAATTAAGATCATATTTTTGAAAATTAGATTCGAAGGGCAGGAGGAGGGGTTGGGTGTGATTACATACCAGCTTCCTTAGGTAGGCAATCGGGGAAGTTGGATCTCAGGAATTCCTCGGTTTCCCAAGTAGCTTCCTCCTCTGAGTGATTACTCCACTGGACCTTGTACATCCTGATCGATTTAGCCCAAGTTGATCTCTCCTTGCAATCCAGAATCTTGGAGGGGTACTCTTGGTACGATAGATAGACTCTATCTCCAATTCTGGCTCTGCTAGGATCTCAGTCAGCAATCGAACACACTTCTTCAGCTGAGATACGTGGAATACATCATGAATGGCAGACATTTTTGAAGGTAACTTCAGCTTGTATGCCACGGGTCCACATGCCTCTATGATCTCATAAGGTCCAATGTAACGAGGGGCTAGCTTGCCTTTGATCCCAAACCTCTGCATTCCCTTGGTGGGTGATACCTTGAGGTATACAAAACTTCCCACCTCGAACTGGAGAGGTTTCTTTCTTTTATCATGGTAACTCTTCTGCCTGGCCTGAGCAGCTTCTAGATTCTTCCTGATTAGTTTGACCTTCCTTTCGGCTTCAGTCACTAAGTCAGGTCCAAAAACTTCTCTTTCTCCAGGTTGAGACTAATTGAGTGGTGTTCTACACCTTCTTCCATAGAGAGCTTCAAAAGGTGCCATCCTTAGGCTGGATTGATAACTATTGTTATAAGCAAACTCTGCTAAGGAGAGGTGCTTATCCCAGTTCTTGCCACAATAGATCGCACAAGCTCTTAGCATATCTCCAGAATTTGGTTTACCCTTTCCGTCTGACCATCAGTCTGTGGGTGGTAAGCTGAACTTCTAATTAGCTTAGTTCCCAGAGACTCTTGCAATTGTTCCCAAAATCTGGCAACAAATTGGGCTCCTCGGTCGGAAACAATGGTCCGAGGCAGTCCGTGCAAACACACGATCCGGTCAATATACAATTCTGCATACTTCCGAGCCTTATCAGTGGTGTGCACAGGAAGAAAATGTGCCACTTTCGTCAATCGGTCCACAATAACCCAAATTGAATCATGATAACGAGAGGTGTTGGGCAGACCCACAATGAAATCCATGCTGATGTCATCCCACTTCCATGAAGGTATGGACAGAGGTTGCAAAGCTCCAGCTGACTTCAAGTGGCTTGCCTTTACCCTCTGACAGGTGTCACATTCTGATACATACTGGGCTATCTCCCTCTTCATTCTGGTCCACCATTACAAAGGCTTCAGATCATGGTACATCTTGGTGCTTCCCGGATGCATAGAGAATTTGGAGAGATGAGCCTCGTCCAAGATTTTCCTCTTGAAATCCTGGTCCTTAGGAATCACCAATCTGCTTTTAAACCATAACACACCCTTTTCATCCTGGCGGAAACAATTATACTTCTCAACCTTCTGATGGAGATTCTTCTTGATAAGCTGCACTCCCTTGTCACTGAGCTGGGCCGTGATAATCTGGTCTTGCAAAGCTGGCTCAACAGAAATGTGAGACAAAGAACCAGAAGGAATCACTTCAATTTGCATCTTGCTCAACTCATCACACAAGGTGTTAATGTGAGAAACCATCAGAATACAATTGCACTGCATCTTCCGGCTCAAGGCATCTGCTACCACATTAGCTTTTCCTGGGTGGTAATGTACCTCCAGGTCATAATCCTTGATCAGCTCTAGCCATCTTCTCTGCCTCATGTTGAGATTAGCCTGAGTGAAAATGTACTTAAGGCTCTTATGATCAGTGAAGATGTTGTAGTGGGTCCCCATTAGGTAATGCCTCCACATCTTCAATGCATGAACCACTGCTGCTAGCTCAAGGTCATGAGTGGGATAGTTCTGCTCATGAGGCCTGAGTGCTCTTGAGGCATAAGCAATGACTCGGTTGTCTTGCATCAAGACACAACCTAGCCCTGTGCCAGAGGCATCGCAATATACATCAAAAGGCTTGCTGTTGTCAGGATGTGCCAATACTGGTGCGGTGGTCAGATGCTGCCTTAATGCATGGAAGGCATCTTCGCAATTCTGACTCCAAACAAATTTGACTTCTTTCTGTAGCAACTCAGTTATAGGCTTCGCAATTCGAGAGAAGTCCGGAATAAATCTTCGGTAATAACCAGCTAATCCCAGAAAACTCCGAATCTGACGAACCGTTGTTGGTGGCTTCCAGTTCATCACCTCTTGCACTTTATCAGGATCAACAGCTATTCCAGCCTGAGAGATAGTGTGACCCAAGAATTTGATTTCCTTTAGCCAAAAATCACACTTGGATAACTTGGCGTAAAGGTGGTGCTCTCGCAGACGTTGAAGAACTACATGCAAATGTCCGACATGTTCTTCTTCGCTCTTTGAGTACACCAAGATGTCATCGATGAAAACCACCACGAACTTGTCCAATTCAGGCATGAAAACAGAATTCATCAGGTACATGAAATATGCTGGTGCATATGTCAGCCCGAATGACATCACCAAGAATTCATATAGCCCATATCTGGTTGAAAATGACGTCTTCGGAATATCACTTGCTCGTATCTTGATCTGATGGTAGCCAGAGCGAAGGTCTATCTTGGAGAATACCTTGGCCCCGACCAACTGGTCAAAAAGAACATCAATACGAGGCAAAGGATACTTGTTCTTGATAGTCACCGCATTAAGAGGGCGGTAATCTATACACAGCCTCAAGCTTTCATCCTTCTTCTTTACAAATAGTGCTGGACACCCCCAAGGCGAAGTGCTTGGGCGAATAAATCCTTTATCCAGCAATTCTTGCAATTGCTTCTTCAACTCTGCCAACTCAGCGGGTGGCATTCGGTAGGGCCTCTTGGAAATTGGGGCCGTTCCCGGTTGCAACTCGATGGCGAATTCAATATCCCGGTCCGGTGGCATTCCTCAATTCATCAGGGAAGACATCTGCATACTCACAGACCACTAGGATTTTCTTCAAAGGTAACTCCGTCATAGTGAAAGCACATGACTGAGTAGGACCTTGACGGGGCAGAATTAAAGTGAAGTTCCCACAGAACGGAGAATTAACTTCCACGGTATGACTGGCTATATCAAGCACAACTTGGTGCAAGGTCATCCAATTAGCTCCTAGAATAATGTCCACATTTTCCAATCCCAACACAAGAAGAGTGGTTTTGACAATGTGGCTTCCCAGTTGAATAGGCACACTTTGGTTTAATTGATTAGTTGCAATTTTACCCCCAGGTGTGACTATCATGAATGACCCTCTAGAGTGAGAGAATGGCAGTTTGCATCTAGCACTGAACTTTTAGCTAATGAAACTATGAGATGCACCAGAATCAAACAGAATTAAAGCAGGTTGATTATCAACTGAAAAGGTACCAGTCATGATAGGAGCTCCTTCAGGTATTTCCTCCAGAGTGGTGAAGTTGAGCTTCCCCTGCCTGACTTGCACCTTCTACTTTCTTCCCTTGTCTTGATTTGGTGCTGGCATCTGCCTCTGCTGGTTCTTGGGACAATTCTTGACATAGTGGCCCACATTGCCACAAGTGAAACACTTGTTCCCATTGCCCTGGCGGAACTACTGCTGCTGCGGCTGGTTGTTTCTTGGAGCGGGAGCTGGAAAGCGATTGGGTGCCGGCTGCTGCTGCTGAGGTGGCCTGATCACCCATCTGCCTGCCTGCTGCTGAAAACCCCTGCTCTAATTGTGAGAAACAATCCGAAACCTCTGAGCCTGAGCGGATGGTGCTACCATTGGTGCCTTTCTCTTCTTCTCTGCCCGGTGAGCAACAATGCAATCCTCCTGGGAGATGGCCATGTTGACCAACTCATTTAAGCTATCAGCCTGGACAGTGTTGAGTCGTTCCCGCAGCATGGTATTGAGACCCCTACGGAAGCGATCCCTCTTCTTCTCATCAGAATTAGCATGGTACCCTGCATACTGGCATAAGTCGTTGAAAGCTTGCGCATACTGCAGTACCGTGCGGGTTCCTTGATTAAGGGCCAGAAATTCATTCAACTTCCGATCAAGAATGCCAGCTGGGATGTGGTGTCCTCTGAAGGCAGTCTTGAACTCCTCCCAAGATACCTCACGATCAGCGGGGAGTATAGCACGGAAGTGATCCCACCAAGTCCGAGCAGATTCGCGAAGCTGCTGCGCGGCGAAGCGGGTCTTGGTAGCATCAGGGCAGTCTCCCGTGAGGAGGGGAAACTTGGACTCGATGACGCGAAGCCATATGTCGGCATCCAACGGATCCTCTGCCTTGGTGAACAAGGGCGGCTGCGTGCTCAGAAACTCCTGGTAAGTTGCCATTGCCGGAGGTCGCTGAGGCTGGCCTCCACCATGTTGCTGAGGTGGGGCTGGCGCTGCAAGAGCTGTCGTAGAATCTCATTCTGCTGGGCCATCAGCTCCTGCACTGTGGGAGCTGGAGGAGGTGGCGAGGGAACCTGCTCGTTATGCCCGCGACGCTGCCTAGCTGCCATCTGAAAACAGAGATTGCCACCATTGTTATCCCAACTCATAGTTTCGAACGACAAGATATCATCTCATATGGAAGGAAAAATGCCATAATCATAATATTAGGTTCGAAATGAAGATAACATGGTGACAAATATCCCACAGATTTCAAAAGTTCACAGGGTTACATCAATTAGGAGGAAGGTACCCATAAGCCTAGTCCAAAGTGTGATATTACTAAGCTCGCATAGGTTTCTATCCGCCTAAAAGTGTCGAAGCGACTGCTTAACCCTGAGCGGTGGAAGCGACACTGGATACGGGTGAAGGAGGCATCGCGGAGGTAGTCCCATTGGCACCAGGGGCTGGTCGTAGCTCCTCGGGAGCCTCTTCTCCCTCGCTTCCTGCTTCATTGGCCTCCATCTCCAGGTGGTGCATGTCCAGGTGGTCATTTGCTTCTTCAAGTTCCCTCTGTAAATCGTGAAGCTGGTTCTCCAAGACATCAATAGTGTTGTCTCGGATCTCCACCTACTGCTCCAAGGTGGTGATGCACTGGCTCAGCCTTTCCACCTGCAGATCCTTCTCTACCAACTCGGTGGATAGGTCAACCACAAAATCTTCTCGACTATCGAGAGTGAGCTTAGTGGTTTGAGCGATGTTGGCAAGGTGTGCCATAGCGTCGCTCTGAAGGGCCTGAAGGCGGTACAGCACACTCATGCACTGGACAGTGACCCTCCCAACCAAATCAGGATACATCGCCCACACATCCTTCACATGGCTCACGCGGTTACACCACATGGGATCATCCTTCCTCTCAGCAGGGAAGAGTCCCAAAGGGTGCATCACCATCTCCAGGGGATGGTAGCCACAGAAAGTCGTCAGAGTCTTCATGGCTGCTGCCTCGATGGTGTCGTCCGTCCTGAGTCCAATCGTCTCAGAATCAAGAGAACGCCAACCCGGCTGAAGGGGATGAGCCTCCAAAGTCAGCCAGACCCGACAACGAGGTACCCGATGCTCCTCATACAACTGCACTGTGTACAAAGGGGGCGTAGGGTAACCGGCGGAGCTAAGCACTTCCCACAAGATGGAAGGAAAACCATCGCGAGAAAGGAAGTCAGAACTGAAACTAGAGTCTCCTCCACTGGCGGGGGTGGGTGAATTCATCTGCGGAAGGGAATCAAAGGTAAAGATTATGGTGGAAGGAAAAAAGAAAAAGAGAGCCCGAATGGTTCTAAAGAAAGTGGGTTAGCTCAAATTTTAATTCCTCTTTGTGTTTTATGATGCATGCATGCTAGGAAAAAGAAAACGTTGCCTCTCGAAAGAAAATAGGGTGCTTTTCAGGGCATCCTCGAAAATATAAGTACTGGCCCACGGGGCCTAAGTGATTAGCCACCCATTTTTCCCTCTATGCCTAAGGCCTTTCGTCCTAGGTCTAACGGTCTAGTACTGACGATCCTTAGCAGTTTCTAGGCAAGTTTTAGATTTTGAAAATTGGTATTCATGGTTTATTGTCCTTCTCTGTGGTGGAATTTGCTCCGATACCAGCTGTGGCGGAACCACCCAAATTATTCCAGCTTAAGTGCCTAAGTCACGCCTCAGGGGCCGTAACACACTTAAATCGGAATAACCCGTCAGTCCCTCAGATCTAGTCTGATGGAGCCACTTAACCAGGATCAAATTCCACAATCTCACATGAAGGTGAGTCACAGAAGCAATACAATAAAACAGGAATCCACAAATTAAGTGCTGAGTTATTACATAAGTCGGAGTTTTTGAGTAGCAAATAAGAGTTCACAAGGTAAAGTGCAGCGGATAATCGATGTCGTCGGTATCGAGGAATTGGGCAAGGCCTAGCCCACTACTCCTCGTGCTCCTCTCCTGCCGGAGCAGCATCCCACTCGACCGTCCAACCCGGTGGCAGGGTGGTAGGCCAAGTCACACCATCAACCATTTCCTGAATGGTACCTGCAAAAAAATGTGCCACAAGCAAGGCTGAGTATACTAATACTCAGCTAGACTTACCCGGTGTGAGGAATCTACTCCTCTACCTCTAGACTATGCAGTTGTTTGGCTAAGGGGTTTGGTTTGCCAAAAGCACTAGCTGTTTCTAAAATCAACTTTTAGCTTTTCAAATTCTATCATCATTTCTTAGCTAGATTCACTTCTTCTAAGCATACATGGTAACAAGCATTTAGATCAATCAACAAGTTATCTCATGTAACCTCATTTCACTTCTTACTCGATGCAGTACAAGGAATCAAGCAGTCTCATTAGCTGCGAGAAGCAGACGATTCGAATCGAGTTTTAACCTTGCAAGGTAAACCTAAACATACGGCATGTCAGGGTACTCCGACCCTGCACATGACAACCGTCCCCATCGATTCCCCGTTCGCGTCCAGGCCTCACCGCCTTGGCATACAATGCTCCACTGACACCGGCTGCCGCCGTGCAGTGACCGCACTTGTACCCACCATAGCTAGCATGGGAGACCCAGTCTCAGGTCGCATGAGGGATAAAGTCCACGCCCGGCTTCACTCAGGTACTAGGTTTACCGGTTACCATATTTCTCGGCATGTGCTTAGTACGTTCAAAAGCTTGACTCAGGTATCCACACATTAATCCTTAATTCTTTTTCCCGTCTCATGGACAAGACATCCCCCTGGATCCAAGTCCATAGACCAACATATACCCCGTTATTAAGATGAATACAATCAATTCCTGACCTCGCGTGAGTGCTGGAAAAATCACCCGACTTCTACCGAGATCCTGATTAGCAAAGCAGCTACTCGACCTAGCATACTAGTATTCATCTCAAAAAGGAATCCTAAGTTCATGCAACTAGAGGTTTCAAGCAACTCCTACACTTAAGTGCACATTACAAACCTACAAACATTAAGTGTAGTAAAATAGCATATATAAACGGTTATACATAAAACCGGGGCTTGCCTTCAATTGCTGGGGCTGCGGGGAGATCCTCGATAGCAGCCTCTGAAGCCTGCTCCTGGTCCTCCTCTTGGATAGGTCCTTGCTCGGGGATGAGCACGTACTCTCCGTCGGCAAGATTACAATCTAATGAATGCAATGCGTAAGATATATGTATAATATGATATGTGCTTTTAGAAATTACAACTTTTGATGGTGTATGACCTACTTGAGTTAAACAAGGTTAACTTTACCTATGTAAGACCCTTGGGTGGTATACTGGGTAATTTAAGTTAAACTTAGCTAAGGCAAGTGGTAGGTTTTGTTTTCTGGGGGTTACACTGAATTCTTTTTAAGTCTTGGTGAGAGTTAATAAGTATTCAAGATAGGCTTGTTGGGGTGAGTTTTATTTCTTCTTTCCTTTTCTTTTATTCTCTTAAAGGTTTTTGGGAGTAGGTTTGAACTACAAGTTGTTTTTATAAAATTCCAAAAATTCTGCAAAAATTACAGTGGCTTGGTACTTGGGTATGTTTCTTTGTTTCAAAATTTGGGGATCAGAAAGTGAATAGTTTTCCCTGGACAAAATTATTAAATTCTAGGGCAGAAGGGGTGCTTGAACTACAACTATTATTTAACAGTGGGTAATTCTCTAAAACTTATTTTTGCTGGCTTTTAGGTGTTATAACATGACTTGATACAGTTTTCTAGCCATTAATACCTTTTAGTTATTTTACTATGGTTTTCTCAAGTTTCTAGCCAAATAGGTGCTTTCTACTACCACTATATTTGAAAAATATCAAACAACAGAGTTCTTATTTTTCATAGTTATTATTTTGTGCAAGAGCAATCATTCTGAAGTTTGGCATCTTTTTGCTTAAGGAAAAGGGGTGGTATGCATTATTTGAATCAAGTGGCCTTTCTCATAAAATACTAGCAACAGGTATGAGTTTGCTTCTTTTTCATGGGTTTGCATTTTTCTCTGGTAGTTCATCCCACTATGGACTTAGCAAAATTTTGATTGCCCATTATTGCATCATTAGGGGTTATTCAAGAATTATTTGGAAAATGCCTTATTATCACTTTATATTTATTTTCCTTACTTAAAAAGTTGGGCTAAGGTGTTCTTTATTTTTGTAGTGGGGCTCTGGTGGTTGTAAGTTCACTGGATTTTTACTACTCATTTTGGTTATAGTTTTGCTACTCTAATAATTGATTTTCAGTCCATATAAGGCTAAATAAAACATTTGAATTTAAAACTGGTCCAAATTAATGGTCTCTGTATTTTTCCTAGGTTCTCTGTTACATAAGTAAACTAGAAAAAATAATCCTAATCACTGTTCATTAATTTCTAATGCCTTTCTGATTTTTCCTAAGTTTTAGGCAAAATAGCTTTAAATGAATAAGCACATCATAATTTCTAATGCTGGGGTTCCTACTATTTTTAAACAGTGTCTAAATGAGGTTTGAACATCTACAAATTTTCTTAAGTTCAGCACAGAAGAAAAACTAATTTTCCTTAATTAAACAAGGTTTGGTGGGTTTCTGTTTTAAATTTTAAAATCTAAAATTTAGAACAGAAAGCATAGGGTTTATCATTTTTAAATGATAGTTCATAATATTCAGGAGCTAGCAAAATTGGTTTGACATCTTTTTATGAAAAATTTATTAAGTTATGGGTTTTCTAAGTTCTCTGGTCATTTTAAAAAGAATAACAGAATTGGTTTAATGGAAATCCACTTTGCACTAGGGTCCCTGGCGGGTTTTTAAGTTTTCCTCGCGAATCAGTCCTTAAGCTACTATTCACATGAGACACTGACGTTACAGAAAACCCCTCGGGTTCTACAAATCCTAACCCGAGGTCCTTCTTCTAAGTTAAACAGTAACCACGGCGGAAGAAAGGGCGGAGGGGCTTACCGGCGGCGAGATTGCTCCGGTGAAGTGGTCGAGGACGTAGGGGAGGTCTCGGGGATCACAACGAGGTGCGGGTCGCCGTCAGGGATGGCCGGAGTCGGTCGGTCCACGCGCGCAGGTGGGGATTCTCGTCGGCGGCGAGGAGTCCGGCCTGGTCACGGTGAGATAGATCAATTGGACGGGTCAGAGGGGTTCACGTGATGCCAGAGAAGATATGGGTGCAAGGAATTGGACGGAGACTCACTGGATAGCTCGGTCCACGCGCGGCGGCGGAAGACCGAAGTCCGGTGAGGTCGATCTCGGGCCTCCGGTGAAGTCTGGCCGGGTCCGAGGGCTTGGCAAGCTTCACGGGCTACTGGCGCAGCTAGCCAAAGCACTGGCTCGACTTGAGGATGGCTGGAGTGGGCTGGCCACGGTGGCCGAAGCTCTGGCGGCAATGACAGGCGGAATTGAGCTCGCCGGAGCTAAGGAGAGGGGGCTGGCCAGTGAAGGTAAGTGCGGGGTGAAGTGAAGCGCGCCCGGGGAGGCTTTATAGGCACGGGCGGGCACGGCCGAGGGCGTGGGCGCGCGGCGGACTTGACCGGACGCCGGGGCGAGCGCGCGCGGGGGTTGGGCGAGCTCTGGCGTGCCGACCAGGGTCGAACACGTGTGCCCGTGCGTTCTGCCCAAGTTCTGGCGCGTGTGGTCGCTCATCCGAGCCTGCTCTCGCCTTGGTCAGTGCATAAAACCTCTTCTCCTCCCTACAAGCTACCATTCTTGTGTGGGGGTCATAGGATTTTGCCTACTGGTTGCAGAGATATGGAGCCAGGAAATCCGGTCTGTCTCCCTGCCTAAACCCGAGGCAAATCCAAGGTTTTGTCGTGTCTAGGGCTCGTGTCCCAATGCCATCTTCTGGCACACGACAGATGGGTTAGTTAGACACAATTTTGTCAATGGGGCCATTAGGATTCGAGTTGGGGATCAAGGTGAACATCCCTGATCTTTAGCTCAAGGTCTGAATTTCAGAATTCTGAAATTCAGAATTCCCATTAAGTCCCCACATGAGAAGCTTGATTTGGGGTTTTATTTGAGTTATTTTGGCTAAGCTCTCTCAACCTTTCTTGTTGCTCATTAAATATACTTCAATTTTTATAATTGGCTCAAGTCATAATTTTAAACTTTTTATCCCCTTTTTCTTATTTTCTTGAATTTTGCTCATGGGGCTCACTTAGGGTTTTCATTAGGGTTGTACATTCTTATCTTTTTAAAAGACTCAATTGCTTTGATCATGATACTTTTAAGTATATACTTGGTGAATCCTTTAGTACTTAAGTTATTTTGATGCTCATGCTTACTTTGGTTCACATAAAATGATGGTTCTTGGTTTGGCATTTTAAGAGAAGCCCTAAGTGACACTGGGGTGTCACAGCCTTCCCCCCTTAAAGGAATCTCGTCCTGAGATTCGGGCCAGAGTCCTCCCGGGGTGAAGCGAAGGGTGAGACTTATAGGAAATGGGTGATTACTGTTATTATTAGGGTAAAACTGCTCTTCGAATGTCATTCTCTTTGCAACTTCAGAAGGAAGTCCTTTTTAAGTTTTTCTTCAAAGTTACTTCATTCTGAATTAAGATCATATTTTTGAAAATTAGATTCGAAGGGCAGGAGGAGGGGTTGGGTGTGATTACATACCAGCTTCCTTAGGTAGGCAATCGGGGAAGTTGGATCTCAGGAATTCCTCGGTTTCCCAAGTAGCTTCCTTCTCTGAGTGATTACTCCACTGGACCTTGTACATCCTGATCGATTTAGCCCGAGTTGATCTCTCCTTGCAATCCAGAATCTTAGAGGGGTACACTTGGTACGATAGATCTGACTCTATCTCCAATTCTGGCTCTGCTAGGATCTCAGTCGGCAATCGAACACACTTCTTCAGCTGAGATACGTGGAATACATCGTGAATGGCAGACATTTTTGAAGGTAACTTCAGCTTGTATGCCACGGGTCCACATGCCTCTATGATCTCAAAAGGTCCAATGTAACGAGGGGCTAGCTTGCCTTTGATCCCAAACCTCTGCATTCCCTTGGTGGGTGATACCTTGAGGTATACAAAACTTCCCACCTCGAACTGGAGAGGTTTCTTTCTTTTATCATGGTAACTCTTCTGCCTGGCCTGAGCAGCTTCTAGATTCTTCCTGATTAGTTTGACCTTCCTTTCGGCTTCAGTCACTAAGTCAGGTCCAAAAACTTCTCTTTCTCCAGGTTGAGACCAATTGAGTGGTGTTCTACACCTTCTTCTATAGAGAGCTTCAAAAGGTGCCATCCTTAGGCTGGATTGATAAATATTGTTATAAGCAAACTCTGCTAAGGAGAGGTGCTTATCCCAGTTCTTGCCACAATCGATCGCACAAGCTCTTAGCATATCCTCCAGAATTTGGTTTACCCTTTTCGTCTGACCATCAGTCTGTGGGTGGTAAGCTGAACTTCTAATTAGCTTAGTTCCTAGAGACTCTTGCAATTGTTCCCAAAATCTGGCAACAAATTGGGCTCCTCGGTCGGAAACAATGGTCCGAGGCAGTCCGTGCAAACACACGATCCGGTCAATATACAATTCTGCATACTTCCGAGCCTTATCAGTGGTGTGCACAGGAAGAAAATGTGCCACTTTCGTCAATCGGTCCACAATAACCCAAATTGAATCATGATGACGAGAGGTGTTGGGCAGACCCACAATGAAATCCATGCTGATGTCATCCCACTTCCATGAAGGTATGGACAGAGGTTGCAAAGCTCCAGCTGACTTCAAGTGGCTTGCCTTTACCCTCTGACAGGTGTCACATTCTGATACATACTAGGCTATCTCCCTCTTCATTCTTGTCCACCAGTACAAAGGCTTCAGATCATGGTACATCTTGGTGCTTCCCAGATGCATAGAGAATTTGGAGAGATGAGCCTCGTCCAAGATTTTCCTCTTGAGATCCTGGTCCTTAGGAATCACCAATCTGCTTTTAAACCATAACACACCCTTTTCATCCTGGCGGAAACAATTATACTTCTCAACCTTCTGATGGAGATTCTTCTTGATAAGCTGCACTCCCTTGTCACTGAGCTGGGCCGTGACAATCTGGTCTTGCAAAGCTGGCTCAACAGAAATGTGAGACAAAGAACCAGAAGGAATCACTTCAATTTGCATCTTGCTCAACTCATCACACAAGGTGTTAATGCGAGAATCCATCAGAATACAATTGCACTGCATCTTCCGGCTCAAGGCATCTGCTACCACATTAGCTTTTCCTGCGTGGTAATGTACCTCCAGGTCATAATCCTTGATCAGCTCTAGCCATCTTCTCTGCCTCATGTTGAGATCAGCCTGAGTGAAAATGTACTTAAGGCTCTTATGATCAGTGAAGATGTTGCAGTGGGTCCCCATTAGGTAATGCCTCCACATCTTCAATGCATGAACCACTGCTGCTAGCTCAAGGTCATGAGTGGGATAGTTCTGCTCATGAGGCCTGAGTGCTCTTGAGGCATAAGCAATGACTCGGTTGTCTTGCATCAAGACACAACCTAGCCCTGTGCCAGAGGCATCGCAATATACATCAAAAGGCTTGCTGTTGTCAGGCTGTGCCAATACTGGTGCGGTGGTCAGATGCTGCCTTAATGCATGGAAGGCATCTTCGCACTTCTGACTCCAAACAAATTTGACTTCTTTCTTCACCAACTCAGTTATAGGCTTCGCAATTCGAGAGAAGTCCGGAATAAATCTTCAGTAACAACCAGCTAATCCCAGAAAACTCCGAATCTGACGAACAGTTGTTGGTGGCTTCCAGTTCATCACCTCTTGCACTTTATCAGGATCAACAGCTATTCCAGCCTGAGAGATAGTGTGACCCAGGAATTTGATTTCCTTTAGCCAAAAATCACACTTGGATAACTTGGCGTAAAGGTGGTGCTCTCGCAGACGTTGAAGAACTACATGCAAATGCCCGACATGTTCTTCTTCGCTCTTTGAGTACACCAAGATGTCATCGATGAAAACCACCACGAACTTGTCCAATTCAGGCATGAAAACAAAATTCATCAGGTACATGAAATATGCTGGTGCATTTGTCAACCCGAATGACATCACCAAGAATTCATATAGCCCATATCTGGTTGAAAATGCCGTCTTTGGAATATCACTTGCTCGTATCTTGATCTGATGGTAGCCAGAGCGAAGGTCTATCTTGGAGAATACCTTGGCCCCGACCAACTGGTCAAAAAGAACATCAATACGAGGCAAAGGATACTTGTTCTTGATTGTCACCGCATTAAGAGGGCGGTAATCTATACACAGCCTCAAGCTTTCATCCTTCTTCTTTACAAATAGTGCTGGACACCCCCAAGGCGAAGTGCTTGGGCGAATAAATCCTTTATCCAGCAATTCTTGCAATTGCTTCTTCAACTCTGCCAACTCAGCGGGTGGCATTCGGTAGGGCCTCTTGGAAATTGGGGCCGTTCCCGGTTGCAACTCGATGGCGAATTCAATATCCCGGTCCGGTGGCATTCCTGGCAATTCATCAGGGAAGACATCTGCATACTCACAGACCACTGGGATTTTCTTCAAAGGTAACTCCGTCATAGTGAAAGCACATGACTGAGTAGGACCTTGACGGGGCAGAATTAAAGTGAAGTTCCCACAGAACGGAGAATTAACTTCCACGGTACGACTGGCTATATCAAGCACAACTTGGTGCAAGGTCATCCAATTAGCTCCTAGAATAATGTCCACATTTTCCAATCCCAACACAAGAAGAGTGGTTTTGACAATGTGGCTTCCCAGTTGAATAGGCACACTTTGGTTTAATTGATTAGTTGCAATTTTACCCCCAGGTGTGACTATCATGAATGACCCTCTAGAGTGAGAGAATGGCAGTTTGCATCTAGCACTGAACTTTTGGCTAATGAAACTATGAGATGCACCAGAATCAAACAGAATTAAAGCAGGTTGATTATCAACTAAAAAGATATCAGTCATGATAGGAGCTCCTTTAGGTATTTCCTCCAGAGTGGTGAAGTTGAGCTTCCCCTGCCTGACTTGCACCTTCTACTTTCTTCCCTTGTCTTGATTTGGTGCTGGCATCTGCCTCTGTTGGTTCCTGGGACAATTCTTGGCATAGTGGCCCACATTGCCACAAGTGAAACACTTGTTCCCATTGCCCTGGCGGAACTGCTGCTGCTGCGGCTGGTTGTTCCTTGGAGTGGGAGCTGGAAAGCGATTGGGTGCCGGTTGCTGCTGCTGAGGTGGCCTGATCACCCATCTGCCTGCCTGCTGCTGAAAACCCCTGCTCTGATTGTGAGAAACAATCCGGAACCTCTGAGCCTGAGCGGATGGTGCTGCCATTGGTGCCTTTCTCTTCTTCTCTGCCCGGTGAGCAACAATGCAATCCTCCTGGGAGATGGCCATGTTGACCAACTCATTGAAGCTATCAGCCCGGACAGTGTTGAGTCGTTCCCACAGCTTGGTATTGAGACCCCTGCGGAAGCGATCCCTCTTCTTCTCATCAGAATCAGCATGGTACCCTGCACACTGGCATAAGTCGTTGAAAGCTTGCGCATACTGTAGTACCGTGCGGGTTCCTTGATTAAGGGCCAGAAATTCATTCAACTTCCGATCAAGAATGCCAGCTGGGATGTGGTGTCCTCTGAAGGCAGTCTTGAACTCCTCCCAAGATACCTCACGATCAGCGGGGAGCATAGCACAGAAGTGATCCCACCAAGTCCGAGCAGATCCGCGAAGCTGCTGCGCGGCGAAGCGGGTCTTGGTAGTATCAGGGCAGTCTCCCGTGAGGAGGGGAAACTTGGACTTGACGACGCGAAGCCATACGTCGGCATCCAACGGATCCTCTGCCTTGGTGAACAAGGGCGGCTGCGTGCTCAGAAACTCCTGGTAAGTTGCCATTGCCGGAGGTCGCTGAGGCTGGCCTCCACCATGTTGCTGAGGTGGGGCTGGCGCTGCAAGAGCTGTCGCAGAATCCCATTCTGCTGGGCCATCAGCTCCTGCACTATGGGAGCTGGAGGAGGTGGCGGGGGAACCTGCTCGTTATGCCCGCGACGCTGCCTAGCTGCCATCTAAAAACAGAGATTGCCGCCATTGTTATCCCAACTCACAGTTTCGAACGACAAGATATCATCTCATATGGAAGGAAAAATGCCATAATCATAATATTAGGTTCTAAATGAAGATAACATGGTGACAAATATCCCACAGATTTCAAAAGTTCACAGGGTTACATCAATTAGGAGGAAGGTACCCATAAGCCTAGTCCAAAGTGTGATATTACTAAGCTCGCATAGGTTTCTATCCGCCTAAAAGTGTCGAAGCGACTGCTTAACCCTGAGCGGTGGAAGCGACACTGGATACGGGTGAAGGAGGCATCACGGAGGTAGTCCCATTGGCACCAGGGGCTGGTCCTAGCTCCTCGGGAGCCTCTTCTCCCTCGCTTCCTGCTTCATTGGCCTCCATCTCCAGGTGGTGCATGTCCAGGTGGTCATTTGCTTCTTCGAGTTCCCTCTGTACATCGTGAAGCTGGTTCTCCAAGACATCAATAGTGTTGTCTCGGATCTCCACCTGCTGCTCCAAGGTGGTGATGCGCTGGCTCAGCCTTTCCACCTGCAGATCCTTCTCTACCAACTCGGTGGATAGGTCAACCACAAAATCTTCTCGACTATCGAGAGTGAGCTTAGTTGTTTGAGCGATGTTGGCAAGGTGTGCCATAGCGTCGTTCTGAAGGGCCTGAAAGCGGTACAGCGCACTCATGCACTGGACGGTGACCCTCCCAACCAAGTCAGGATACATTGCCCACACATCCTTCACATGGCTCACGTGGTTACACCACATGGGATCATCCTTCCTCTCAGCAGGGAAGAGTCCCAAAGGGTGCATCACCATCTCCAGGGGATGGTAGCCACAGAAAGTCGTCAGAGTCTTCATGGCTGTTGCCTCGATGGTGTCGTCCGTCCTGAGTCCAATCGTCTTAGAATCAAGAGAACGCCAACCCGGCTGAAGGGGATGAGCCTCCAAAGTTAGCCAGACCCGACAACGAGGTACCCGATGCTCCTCATACAACTGCACCGTGTACAAAGGGGGCGTAGGGTAACCGGCAGAGCTAAGCACTTCCCACAAGATGGAAGGAAAACCATCGCGAGAAAGGAAGTCAGAACTGAAACTAGAGTCTCCTCCACTGGCGGGGGTGGGTGAATTCATCTGCGGAAGGGAATCAAAGGTAAAGATTATGGTGGAAGGAAAAAAAGAAAAAGAGAGCCCGGATGAATCTAAAGAAAGTGGGTTAGCTCAAATTTTAATTCCTCTTTGTGTTTTATGATGCATGCATGCTAGGAAAAAGAAAACGTTGCCTCTCGAAAGAAAATAGGGTGCTTTTCAGGGCATCCTCGAAAATATAAGTACTGGCCCATGGGGCCTAAGTGATTAGCCACCCATTTTTCCCTCTATGCCTAAGGCCTTTCGTCCTAGGTCTAACGGTCTAGTCCTGACGATCCTTAGCAGTTTCTAGGCAAGTTTTAGATTTTGAAATTGGTATTCATGGTTTATTGTCCTTCTCTGTGGTGGAATTTGCTCTGATACCAGCTGTGGCGGAACCACCCGAATTATTCCAGCTTAAGTGCCTAAGTCACGCCTCAGGGGCCGTAACACACTTAAATCGGAATAACCCGTCAGTCCCTCAGATCTAGTCTGATGGAGCCACTTAACCAGGATCAAATTCCACAATCTCACACGAAGGTGAGTCACAGAAGCAATACAATAAAACAGGAATCCACAAATTAAGTGCTGAGTTATTACATAAGTCATAGTTTTTGAGTAGCAAATAAGAGTTCACAAGGTAAAGTGCAGCGGATAATCGATGTCGTCGGTATCGAGGAATTGGGCAAGGCCTAGCCCACTACTCCTTGTGCTCCTCTCCTGCCGGAGCAGCATCCCACTCGACCGTCTAACCCGGTGGCAGGGTGGTAGGCCAAGTCACACTATCAACCATTTCCTAAATGGTACCTGCAAAAAATTGTGCCACAAGCAAGGCTGAGTATACTAATACTCAGCTAGACTTACCCGGTGTGAGGAATCTACTCCTCTACCTCTAGACTATGCAGCTGTTTGGCTGAGGGGTTTGGTTTGCCAAAAGCACTAGCTGTTTTTAAAATCAACTTTTAGCTTTTCAAATTCTATCATCATTTCTTAGCTAGATTCACTTCTTCTAAGCATACATGGTAACAAGCATTTAGATAAATCAACAAGTTATCTCATGTAACCTCATTTCACTTCTTACTCGATGCAGTACAAGGAATCAAGGAGTCTCATTAGCTGCGAGAAGCAGACGATTCGAATCGAGTTTTAACCTTGCAAGGTACATACCTAAACACACGGCATGTCAGGGTACTCCGACCCTGCACATGACAACCGTCCCCATCGATTCCCCGTTCGGTCCAGGCCTCACCGCCTTGGCATACAATGCTCCACTGACCCCGGCTGCCGCCGTGCAGTGACCGCACTTGTACCCACCATAGCTAGCATGGGAGACCCAGTCTCAGGTCGCATGAGGGATAAAGTCCGCGCCCGGCTTCACTCAGGTACTAGGTTTACCGGTTACCATATTTCCCGGCATGTGCTTAGTACGTTCAAAAGCTTGACTCAGGTATCCACACATTAATCCTTAATTCTTTTTCCTGTCTCATGGACAAGACATCCCCCCTGGATCCAAGTCCATAGACCAACATATACCCCGTTATTAAGATGAATACAATCAATTCCTGACCTTGCGCGAGTGCTGTAAAAATCACTCGACTTCTACCGAGATCCTGATTAGCAAAGCAGCTACTCGACCTAGCATACTAGTATTCATCTCAAAAAGGAATCCTAAGTTCATGCAACTAGAGGTTTCAAGCAACTCCTACACTTAAGTGCACATTACAAACCTACAAACATTAAGTGTAGTAAAATAGCATATATAAACGGTTATGCATAAAACCGGGGCTTGCCTTCAATTGCTGGGGCTGCGGGGAGATCCTCGATAGCAGCCTCTGAAGCCTGCTCCTGGTCCTCCTCTTGGACAGGTCCTTGCTCGGGGATGAGCACGTACTCTCCGTCGGCAAGATTACAATCTAATGAATGCAATGCGTAAGATATATGTATAATATGATACGTGCTTTTAGAAATTACAACTTTTGACGGTGTATGACCTACTTGAGTTAAACAAGGTTAACTTTACCTATGTAAGACCCTTGGGTGGTATACTGGGTAATTTAAGTTAAACTTAGCTAAGGCAAGTGGTAGGTTTTGTTTTCTGGGGGTTCCACTGAATTCTTTTTAAGTCTTGGTGAGAGTTAATAAGTATTCAAGATAGGCTTGTTGGGGTGAGTTTTATTTCTTCTTTCCTTTTCTTTTATTCTCTTAAAGGTTTTTGGGAGTAGGTTTGAACTACAAGTTGTTTTTATAAAATTCCAAAAATTCTTCAAAAATTACAGTGGCTTGGTACTGGGGTATGTTGCTTTGTTTCAAAATTTGGGGATTAGAAAGTGAATAGTTTTCCCTGGACAAAATTATTAAATTCTAGGGCAGAAGGGGTGCTTGAACTACAACTATTATTTAACAGTGGGTAATTCTCTAAAACTTATTTTTGCTGGCTTTTAGGTGTTATAACATGACTTGATACAGTTTTCTAGCCATTAATACCTTTTAGTTATTTTACTATGGTTTTCTCAAGTTTCTAGCCAAATAGGTGCTTTCTACTACCACTATATTTGAAAAATATCAAACAACAAAGTTCTTATTTTTCTTAGTTATTATTTTGTGCAAGAGCAATCATTCTGAAGTTTGGCATCTTTTTGCTTAAGAAAAAGGGGTGGTATGCATTATTTGAATCAAGTGGCCTTTCTCATAAAATACTAGCAACAGGTATGAGTTTGCTTCTTTTTCATGGGTTTGCATTTTTCTCTGGTAGTTCATCCCACTATGGACTTAGCAAAATTTTGGTTGCCCATTATTGCATCATTAGGGGTTATTCAAGAATTATTTGGAAAATGCCTTATTATCACTTTACATTTATTTTCCTTACTTAAAAAGTTTGGCTGAGGTGTTCTTTATTTTTGTAGTGGGGCTCTGGTGGTTGTAAGTCCACTGGATTTTTACTACTCATTTTGGTTATAGTTTTGCTACTCTAATAATTGATTTTCAGTCCATATAAGGCTAAATAAAACATTTGAATTTAAAACTGGTCCAAATTAATGGTCTCTGTATTTTTCCTAGGTTCTCTGTTACATAAGTAAACTAGGAAAAATAATCCTAATCACTGTTCATTAATTTCTAATGCCTTTCTGATTTTTCCTAAGTTTTGGGCAAAATAGCTTTAAATGAATAAGCACATCATAATTTCTAATGCTGGGGTTCCTACTATTTTTAAACAGTGTCTAAATGAGGTTTGAACATCTACAAATTTTCTTAAGTTCAGCACAGAAGAAAAACTAATTTTCCTTAATTAAACAAGGTTTGGTGGGTTTCTGTTTTTAATTTTAAACTCTAAAATTTAGAACAGAAAGCATAGGGTTTATCATTTTTAAATGATAGTTCATAATATTCAGGAGCTAGCAAAATTGGATTGACATCTTTTTATGAAAAATTCATTAAGTTATGGGTTTTCTAAGTTCTCTGGTCATTTTAAAAAGAATAACAGAATTGGTTTAATGGAAATCCACTTTGCACTGGGGTCCCTGGCGGGTTTTTAAGTTTTCCTCGCGAATCAGTCCTTAAGCTACTATTCACATGAGACACTGACGTTACAGAAAACCCCTCGGGTTCTACAAATCCTAACCCGAGGTCCTTCTTCTAAGTTAAACAGTAACCGCAACGGAAGAAAGGGCGGAGGGGCTTACCGGCGGCGAGATTGCTCTGGTGAAGTGGTCGAGGGCGTAGGGGAGGTCTCGGGGATCACAACGAGGTGCGGGTCGCCGTCGGGGATGGCCGGAGTCGGTCGGTCCACGCGCGCAGGCGGGGATTCTCGTCGGCGGCGAGGAGTCCGGCCTGGTCACGGCGAGATAGATCAATTGGACGGGTCAAAGGGGTTCACGGGATGCCAGAGAAGATATGGGTGCAAGAAATTGGACGGAGACTCACTGGATAGCTCGGTCCACGTGCGGCGGTGGAAGACCGAAGTCCGGTGAGGTCGATCTCGGGCCTCCGGTGAAGTCTGGCCGGGTCCGAGGGCTTGGCAAGCTTCATGGGCTACTGGCGGAGCTAGCCGAAGCACTAGCTCGACTTGAGGATGGCTGGAGTGGGCTGGCCACGGTGGCCGAAGCTCTGGCGGCAATGGCGGGCGGAATTGAGCTCACCGGAGCTAAGGAGAGGGGGCTGGCCGGTGAAGGTAAGCGCGGGGTGAAGTGAGGCGCGCCCGGGGAGGCTTTATAGGCGCGGGCGGGCACGGCCGAGGGTGTGGGCGCGCGGCGGACTTGACCGGACGCCGGGGCGAGCGCGCGCGCGGGTTGGGCGAGCTCTGGCGTGGTGACCAGGGTCGAACACGTGTGCACGTGCGTTCTGCCCAAGTTCTAGCGCGTGTGGTCGCTCATTCGAGCCTGCTCTCGCCTTGGTCAGTGCACAAAACCTCTTCTCCTCCCTACAAGCTACCATTCTTGTGTGGGGGTCATAGGATTTTGCCTACTGGTTGCAGAGATATGGAGCCAGGAAATCCGGTCTGTCTCCCTGCCCAAACCCGAGGCAAATCCAAGGTTTTGTCATGTCTAGGGCTCACGTCCCAATGCCATCTTCTGTCACACAGAAGAGGGGTTAGTTAGACACAATTTTGTCAATGGGGCCATTAGGATTTGAGTTGGGGATCAAGGTGAACATCCCTGATCTTTAGCTCAAGGTCTGAATTTCAGAATTCTGAAATTCAGAATTCCCATTAAGTCCCCACATGAGAAGCTTGATTTGGGGTTTTATTTGAGTTATTTTGGCTAAGCTCTCTCAACCTTTCTTGTTGCTCATTAAATATACTTCAATTTTTATAATTGGCTCAAGTCATAATTTTAAACTTTTCATCCCCTTTTTCTTATTTTCTTGAATTTTGCTCATGGGGCTCACTTAGGGTTTTCATTAGGGTTGTACATTCTTATCTTTTTAAAAGACTCAATTGCTTTGATCATGATACTTTTAAGTATATACTTGGTGAATCCTTTAGTACTTAAGTTATTTTGATGCTCATGCTTACTTTGGTTCACATAAAATGATGGTTCTTGGTTTGGCATTTTAAGAGAAGCCCTAAGTGACACTGGGGTGTCACAAGGTTGTCTGCATTGCAACCACTGCTCAGGAGAAGATGAAGCCGTGGAAGGAGACTTCCAGGAGTTTCAAGACTACGACAAGTTTTAGGCGTGGGTTAGCGGCAACCCCTAGTCGGCTGCCTGTGAAGGCCGCGTTTATCTATGTTTCTTTTCCGCACTTTGATTATTGTAAAGACTATGTGGATGTCTCAGACATATGATGTAACCGACTATTATTTCCCTTTTAATACTATTCGAGCACTGTGTGATGATGTCCATGTTATGTAACTGCTGTGTACGTGAATTGCTGATCCTGGCACGTACATGGTTCGTATTCGGTTTGCCTTCTAAAACCGGGTGTGACACCCTTGATGACACAAGATATGACCATATCATCATTGTGAGGATAGTCCTTGAGCTGAAGGTCCTCCTGGGAGAAGGTGATTGGGATGTGAGACCATTTTGACTTGATTAAGGGTCCCTGCACCCCAACATGCTGCACCCTTCTCCATGCTTCCTTCTTCTGCTTCTTGTTAGCCGGTTCTGAACTTGAACCGCCTGTTATCGGGAGCACAAGCTTCATAGCCGAAGGTGCTTTAGCTTGGTTGTTGAACGAAGCAATCAACTCAACAGTGGAAGTGAGTTCACCGGAGGTGGGCGCTAATGTTGGGGACTTATTCTCAAAGGCTATGAATTAAGAACAAGGCAACACACAAGAAAAATGTTAAATGTTAATGTCCTTCGTCCTTCGAAGCATTATTTCCCTTAGGATACAATGATCTTCGGATGAAGGTTATGAAGGACATACCTTCATAAATATGACATATGTAATCAGAGGATGAAGATTATGAAACATAAGACAACATAAATAAATACATAATACCAAATTATAAATATTTATTGTCAAATAATCATGAATACATAAAAGTTAAATTAAATTACATTTGTACCTTGAGCTCGATTGAATACGAAGATACAGATGCGATGCAAAAGCATAAATAGTACGGGGGTACTGTTCACCTATTTATAGGCATAGAGCGCAGCCTGTGTGAATTTACATTCATGCCCTCTACAAATGATTATAGTCATTACACAGTCTATCATGGGCCGATTGGTCATCTCATCTTTAAGTCGGTGCCCTTTGAAATGTACTACGAAGCTCCCTGACTGGTAGCTTCGACATTGTTCTTGTTCTGACCTTCCGAAGGTGCTTCATCTGACAGGACCTTCGGCGACGAAGCAGACCCCCAACACTAGGCAAGTTGACCCAACGGGGAAGCAGAAAACGTGTTTGCAAAGTTTACCATGGAATGCCAAAAGCTTCGTTAACCACCGCGTGCCTGGGCACTGTATGGGGGTATTTATAGGTAATCGAGGGGCCGCCTGTCCCTGTCAAAGACGTTTAGACCCTCGAGTACCCGGTTTATCCCCAGAATATTCCCACGAGGGGAGGTTACAGATGGTCATTAAGGTAAACCTAATTACAGACACGGCCCTTACCACACTTATCCTTGCGGGGCCCATCTCCATGGGCCGAATCACACAAGGGCCTCCCCCGGTGGCGAGAGCGGGAGGTCTATAGACATTGACGGGGCCTTCGTCTTGCAACACGAGAGAGAAGGGGGTCGCATAGGCCTCTTGCCGATCGGCGCCCTCAGCTCGTTCTGGTGTTCTGTGGATTTAGCCTTCATCTACGCAGTGAGAGGACGAAGAAGTCATAGAGCGAAGGGTGGCATGTTCGCCTTCGCCCCAACATTTGCCCCCCGAGGGACCAGTTCGACTAAGTCAGCTGGTGCCGAAGACCACCGCTAGATGGCAAAGAGACTGCCCTCGCTCGAAGTGGTCCCATGGGGGTTTTTGAAATGTGACCGTTGATGGACGTGTTACTGTTGGACTGCATGTTTCCCGAGGCATCGCGCCGTGCCTATAAAAAGTCGACTGTGGCCGAGCCTGTTTCCGGCTTGTGTTTGCGTAGTAAAAACCCTAGCTTTTGTGAACTGCCCTTCTTACTCTCCTGCTTCGGAAATATGGCCCGCATCAAGCAGACCGCGAGCCACCACCGCCGATACGTTGCAATGTCTTCTTCTTCATCTACTGCGAGTGCATCGCCGACCGTGCCATCGTCCGAAGAACTTTGAGAGATTTGGCGGTGATGGAGTTGCAGCCTGGCCACACCGTGGAATTCGGTACTTCGAGGATTTCCTCGGTCCGCGTGCTGGATATGTAGTGGCTTGGTTACTTTGGTGACGGTGTCGGGCGGGCACCATGTGCAGATGAGATCCCCGAGTCTGAAGGCGAGTTGGTTGTTTTTGAGGCCTTTTTTGTCGCTGGTCTTCGCCTCCCAGCACATCGATTCATGGCGGAGGTGTTGCGACGGTTCGAAGTGCAGGTCCACCAGTTGACACCTAACGCCATGGTTGCGGTGGCGAAGTATGTTTGGGTGGTTACTTCCTACGGCGGGCAGCCGTCTATGGAGGTCTTCACCAAGAATTATTGCCTTCATTGGCAGAAAAGGAAAATAGGAGATAAGATAGCACAATTTGGATCGTGCACCTTCACGCCGAGGACTGGGAAGACTTCGGCTAAAGTCGTGGAGATAGTCCCTTGTGCTAGGAACAAATGGGGCAACTGGTGGGATTTTTGGTTCTATGTGGCTCATGGTGATATCAAAGACCTGCCTGGCCTCCCTCCGGCCATTCTGCGCTCACACTGCTATGTGGCATTCCCTCGATTCGAGGTGGCAGAGGAAGACGAGGATCAAGGGGCCCTTCGATATGCTGCCCGCCTGAGTAGAGGGCGCGACTTGGTTGAGGAATTTATCGGCTATGGATTGTGGCCCTTGGCACACGGCTAGGTACTAGGTGAAGTGTGCCCCTGTCGGATGCCAACCCTTGGCAACCGGTTGGTGCGAAGTCCTGCCTTTGTGGTGGATTTGCACGATCGGAACCCGACTGCATTTGTGCGTGAAGTAGAGGCTGAGGCCGCGAAGATTGTAGGAAAGTATGTGCCAAAGACGGAGACCCTGAGGAGTTGGGATATCCACGGTTCAAATGTTAGGTTGAACCCTTTGCCATATGCTGGCTACTTGGGGGACGACGATGTCGATGCTGCTGTCCACCGGGAAAAAAGGTGGTGAAAACGGTCGACGATGGCCCTTCGTGGGGAACAACACCGAGCGCGGCCGCCAAGAAAAGGAAATTAGGTACAACAGCTGAGGGGTCGAGGGCTTCCAATCGTTTTGCTACGGATTTGTTGGAGACCTACTCGGTTCCTGGGGAGACGATGTCTTCGCCCAAGCTCCGGGAATCTTCCGCGTGAATGCTGAAGGTTACCGGGGGTCACTGGCCTAGGAATGTTCCAATTCCCCGGGCGGTCGGCGAGGACATGTATACATCTCGATTAGCTCGTGAGATGAAAATTTTCCCTTACGGACAGAATGTTGCTGCTGTTGTATCGATAGTGATGGAGAAGGATCGTCAATACGCGCCACGGAAACGCTGGGCGTTCGCCAGGGTTGTGGACCCACAGTGCGAAGTCAAGATGGCGCAGGCAAGCGCGAAGCCTGTTGCCCTGGCGCCAGCATGCCTACGCCTGGCGCGCCCGGCGCCAGCATGCCGCTGCCTGCCGCGCCCACACAAGAGCGAAGGCCTCCCTCGCCACCGTGTGCTGCTGAGGCGGCGGTGGGTGGCGCCGAAGTCTCCATGGATATTTCCGTGGACGACTACCTTGTGGGTGGGGTCGTGATATTCGACGCCCACATAGGGCGGGGGCCTGATGGTGAGTTTTTTTGACGTGATCATGGTGCAAGAGCGGAGTCCGGGCAACTGGCTGTTGTCCCAGCGCCGGTGGTGGCTGACCCAGTGGCTGTGGCAACTAGGGCGAAGGAGTCTTTGAAGGACCCATGGTCCAGGTACTGTGCCAGCAGCGAGATTACTTCAGCCGCCGCCGCGAAGGACGTGGCTGGCTCAGTTGCGCAGCAGCTGAAACACGTGAGTAATCTTTGCCTCTTGAATTTTGTTTTTGTCTATGGCCTCAAATTTGACAGTCTTTTGTGCCATGCGGCTGCCTTCACCGAGCACGTTGCGTCGGGGGCTTTGACCTTGGAGTTTACTGCCAAAAGGCGGCGACTCGAGGGGAGGATTGAGCGCCTTCGAACGCAGCATACTGAGGCTGTGTGAGACAAATTAGCCGCGGAAAACAAGAGCCGTAATTTGCTGGAAAAGCTGTCGGCAGCGGAGGCTGAAAAAGAGGACCTCGGCCGGCGGCTTGCGGCGAAGAAAGAAGATGTGGACAAGGCCCGCATAGAGGCCCAGGCTACCCTGCTAAGGCCAACCTTGCCCTCAAGCGTGCTACCGACTCGGAGTCGGTGCACAAGAGTCTGTGTAGCTATCTGGACAAAGCGGAGGCCTCCACCCGCATCAGGGTTGATCGAGCGCATGCGTTGCTCGTGGACGCGTACCGACAGCTTGGTGCGCGTACCGCCCCCTTCGACATGTCCGACGAGGAGGTGGGCCTCCACTTCCTCGGATGGCTGCAGGAGGAGCTAGAGTTGCTCCCGTCCATCATGATGGGCCTCATGTCTTTTGCCTCGCTCATTACCTGCGAGGGGGCTGCAAATGCTTTGTCCCGTGAGGGATACAGGCATTTCAAAGTCTTTGACCGGGCAAATGAGGACTTTGACAAGTGGAATCTTCCAGGTCGAAGACAAGGTGCTAAAGCGGTCCGCCGGGGTGCTTTATGACAGGATGTGGGGCCCTCATAGCCATGATACTATCTAGGAAAGGTCTGACCGGGTGCTGGAGCAGGTGTGTGACGTTTTAATTTTAATTTTAATTTTTTAATAATTTTTTTATATTTTGTGCTATTTCTGTAGATGATGAACGATGAAGAAGTCAACGACTTCAGTGGCCTAGAAAACTTGGTGACCCGGGCAAAAGATGCGAGGACGGGGGTTGGAGAGCCACCGGCGCCACCGACTGGCCCTGGCGGGGACCCTGCGACGGCCGCTGTGCCGGCTGGCGAAGACACTTCCGCGGCAGCTACGCTGGCCGACGAAGACCCTGCAGCATCGGCTGCTCCTTCGCAGGTGGTGGGGTCGTGTTAGGGGTGTTGGGTTTAGGACTTTATTTTTGTGATACTGAAAGTTGGTTGTTGTGCAGGTTCCGATGTCTAGGCCTGCACAAGCAACCCCTGCTGATGATATTAATTTTGTGGCGGCTGCGAATGCAGTGCCTGTTAATGAAAATTTATCTGGTTCTGAAACTGGGTGTTGGGGGCCTTCGTCTTCCGAAGGTCCTCAAAAACATGATTTGACAATGTTTTCCAAGTGGATTATGTGAACAGGTATTTGTAGACTCAGAACTATGAATATGAAGCACGGCCAGGACGAAGCCTGAATCAGACGAAGGACGAGCACAGCCGAAGCTGTGCGCAGGGAAGCTTCGTCGCGACAGCAGAGGGGGGAACCGACTTAAAGATGAAAAGACTGCGTGAACCTTGACAAGTTTCCATAAGCCATTAACAAATGTAATGGACATGGATGTAATTTTACGTGGGCTGCGTCCCGCGCCTATAAATAGATGAACAGTACTCCCGTACTGGACACGCTGACTTGGCATTGGCTTTTGCGTCACACTTGTACTTTTTACCTTCTCTCAGGACCGAAGGTACATTTGTAATTTGAAATCATTTCTGTTTCTCCATGTTAATAAAATAGAAATGATTCTATGTTGATGTTTATGTTTCACGCTTTATATGAATCCTTCGTTATTACTTGTTGAATTTACGAAGGTATGTCTCTTGTGACCTTCGTCCGGAGCTCATTATTCCCGAAGGGGAATAATGATTGGTAGGACGAAGGGCCTTAACATTTAACACTTTTTATGTTGCCTTGTTCTTAATCCGAAGCATTTGAGAACAAGTCCCCAACACTGGGTCTTGGTCATCTGACGGGGTGAGTTTGGGAGCCCGCTTTTGTGGACTGAGGAATCTTCAGATGAGGATTTAGATTATTTTGCTGCGTTGGATGTGGCCATGGCGGAGTCCTCACCGCAGCTGGAAGTGCACGAAGCGTCTGCTCCCCCGGCTGGGGCAATGACTGAAGAGCACCACCAGCGAAGGACGGTGTCGAAGCATCATATTGGTGAGATGTCGCGAAGTGGTAGGCGTCAACGGATGGGGATGGAACGAACCCGTCTTCAGGTAGATTGGGGAGGCCAATGAGATTTGCTGTCCTCGATGTCTGGGACAAGTATTGGGGAGGGGGATCTGTGGAATCTTTTTGAGGGTGAGGAGTTGAGGATGATGTTGTTTAATTTTCGTGAGACATGCATTATCCCGAAGGCTGAGCCGATGTAGCATGTTTGCTGCCCTCGCTCTCATGTTGTGGTAGTGAGCGAGAACGCTTCCCTCCCCTGGCTCACAATAGGGAGGGAGGGAAACAAAATGTGTTTCTTATTATTTGTGCAATGTGGCCAGTGGCCCTTCGCTGTGTGTATGTAAACTATGACGACATTGTTGTGAAATGAGATGGGGACTTCACTTGCCACGACGATGTGTGGGTGCTTATGACGCGTACCTGGTTGAGTCCATAGGTGGTTTTTGTTCGACCGTGTCAAATAGCAGAGACTTCGCACCTTTAAGGTGGTCGTAATAGACTTTGTGCCATTTGGGTGATGTCGCATATTTGTATGTCCGGCTGCGCGGATGACTTATCATAAAGACTTCGTATGACACACTTGTGGTGCATATCCGGCTGCACCCTTGGGCGGCTTTTTGCTTGGATTTGTCTTTTAGTAAAGACCTCGTATCGTGCACTTGTTGTACTTATCCGGCTGCACCCTTAGGCGGCTTTTGCTCGGATATGTCTTTTAGTAAAGACTTTGTATCGTGCACTTGTTGTGCTTATCCAGCTGCACCCTTAGGCGGCTTTTGCTCGGATATGTCTTTTAGTAAAGACTTTGTATCGTGCACTTGTTGTGCTTATCCGGCTGCACCCTTAGGTGGATCTTGCTTGGATTTGTCGCACGCGAGGATAGTCTAGGCTACATGTTGCGGTGAATGCGTATACATCGAATGTCGAAGACCGTCGATGCGGTCTTTTTCGACACTTATGGTAACGATGCTTGCTGGAGTTTTTTGCGGGGGCTTTTCGTTGGTATATTACATGACACCGCCTCGTTAAAAACCTCACCCCTCGGGAGGAAAAGAGTGCGGGCCTAAATGACATTGTTTGAAGAATTACAAAGGTGCTTGGGCCTTGGATCTTAAATGAAAATTTTTCGGAGATTGTCGATGTTCCATGAGTGTTCTAGGTCTTCGTCGAATGACATTGCTAATCTGTAAGCATTTGGGGATGCCTTTGTCTTGACTATGTACGACCCTTCCCACTTCGCCTCTAGCTTGCCCCGAGACTCTGTCCTGGTGGTCCTTACAAGTACTAGGTCTCCTTCGTTGAATTCCCTTGGGACGATAGTGTTGTCACGCCATGCTTTGGTCTAGACCTGATACTTGTTGAGGGCCTACAGGGTGAGGATGTGGTCTCCGTTGATGAGATCTTTGGAGGTCAGTTCGACGACGTCGGGGATGGCTGATTCGTCTGTTTGGGGGATCCATGCTTTAACTCTTGCGGTGTCATCGCTTCTGATCCATACATTAGACGGAAAGGTGTGAACCCGGTTGCCAGGCACTCTGTCGTGTTCAACGCCCATATGACCTCGGGTAATTGGTCTGCCCATTTGCCCTTTTTGTCGTCAAGGAGCCTTTTCTTAATGGCGCTAAAAATTTTGCCATTGGCGCGTTCGACGACGCCGTTGGACTGTGGGTGGTAGACGGAGGCGAAGACCAACTTTGTGCCGATGGAGCTATAGAATTCTCTGAAGTCTTGGCTATCAAACTGCTTGCCGTTGTCGATTGTTAGTTCGAACGGGACTCCAAAGTGGCAGACAATGTTTTGCCAGAAAATTTTTTGGGCGGTCTTCGCTGTTATCATGGAGACTGCCCTTGCCTCGATCCACTTTGTAAAATATTCGACGGCGACGAAGGTGAACTTTAAGTTTCCTTGAGCCGTAGGCAGTGGCCCAACGATATCTAGCCCCCAACATTGAAGTGGCCATGTGTGTGCAATGAGCTTAGTGAATTATGAAGGGTTGCCTGAGTGAGGAGAGAACTTTTGGCATGCCTCGCATGACCTGGTGACTCGGTCGGCCGTGCAAATTATGGCGGGCCAGTAAAATCCCTGTTGATCACCTTGGTTGCGAGGGCCCTGGGTCGAGTGTGAGCCGTTGGTTCCACCGTGGACTTCACAAAGGATTTCTAGGCCTTCGGTTTCGGTTATGCATTTCAGCATAGGCTGGCTGATGCCCTTTTTGTACAGCTGGCCCTCGACTATTGTGAAATCCCTGCTCCTATGTTTTAGTCGTTTGGCCTCATTCCGATCGGTTGGATGGTAGTGGCCTTGCAAGTACAGTGTTATTGGGGCCCGCCAGTCTTCGGCCATGATGAGGTTGATGATTCGATGGCCTTCGGCGTCTTGAGTTATTTGCAAGCCTTCGGGGTTATGTATGGCTGGTGTGCCGATGAAGTGGTAGAACACGTCGGAGGGCAGGACCTCACCCTTGGTTGTTGCCTTGGCCAATGCATCGGCCTCTTCATTCTTGTTGCGGTCGACATGCTGCAGAGTGAAGCCCTTGAATTGTCTTTCGAGGCCACGGATGGCGGTGAGGTATTGCATGAGCACATGCTCTTTTGCTGAATAATCTTTTTCGATCTGGCCAGCGACGACCTTGGAGTCTGTCCTGATGATGCATGTGGTAACGTCGAGGGCCCATAGTTTGTGAAGTCCCAGGATGACGGCATCGTATTCAGCAATGTTGTTGGTGCACCTGTCGGACTCTAAAGCAAAGCTGAGGCACACGGCGTATCTGTAATTGATGCCGGCGGGTGATGTGATGATCGCCGCGGCACCTACCCCCGCATGGCACCATGCGTTGTCATAGTGGATGGTCTAGACTTTCTCTGAGTGCCCTTGCTATGGCCCCATGGGCCCTGTCCAGTCGACGATGAAGTCTGCCAAGACTTGTGACTTGATTGCTGTTCTGGGCTTGAAGGTGATGTGGTACCCGGAGAGCTCGGCTGCCTGTTTTGCAATTCTAGCAGATGCCTCCAGGTTCCTGAACAATTCTCCTAGACCCCTATCTAAAGTGACCCGTACTTTGAATGCCTCGAAATAGTGTCGTAGTTTGTGCAAAGCCATGACCACTGCGTATGAAATTTTCTCGAGTTCGGTCATGTTGCACTTGGAAGCCGTGAGGACTTCGGAAACATAATACACTGGGCATTGCTAACTTTTTTCCATCTTTGTCCTACTCTTGGACTAATGTTGTGCTGACTGCACATGGCGAAGCCGCAATGTATAGTAGTAGTGGCGGCGAAGGGTCGGGGCTTGTCAGAGTTGCTAAGTCAGATAGGTGCTGTTTGAGCGATTCGAAGGCCGCTGCCTGCTCTGGGCCCCAAGCGAAATCTTTCACACCATGTAGTGTTTTGAGGAAAGGTAGGCTTCGCTCAGCGGACTTAGAGATAAATCTATTCAGAGCCGCCAATCTTCCTGTCAGCCGCTAGATGTCCCTAGTGGATTGCGGAGGTGCCATGTTGATGATCGCTTGGATCTTGGTTGGGTTGGCCTCAATCCCTCGGTGCGGTACTAGGTAACCAAGTATTTTCCCCTAGCAAACCCCAAAGACGCACTTCTCAGGGTTGAGCCGGAGTCATGCATCGCGCATGTTTGTGAATGTTTCTGCGAGGTCGGCCAGGTGGTCCTCTTTGCTTTTGCTTGCGACAACAATGTCATCGACGTAAGTGAAAATATTGTGGCCGACTTGGTTTTCGAGGACCTTCTTGGTGAGGCGAGAAAAGGTTGAGCCGACGTTCTTGAGTCCCTCGGGCATTCGTATGAAGTAGTACGTGCTAAAGGGTGTGATGAAGCTTGTGCTTGCCTTGTCCTCCTCTTTCATGTAAATTTGGTGGTACCCCGAGAAGCAATCAAGGAGGGACATAACTTCGCAGCCTGCTGCGCTGTCGACAATTTTGTCGATTCGTGGCATGGGAAAATTGTCCTTGGGACAAGCTTTATTGAGGCTTTTGAAGTCGATGCACATACGCCACTTGCCACTCTTCTTCTGCACCATGACCATGTTGGCAAGCCATGTTGGATAAGCAATTGGCTCAATGAATCTGGCTTCCAGCAGGCGATGCACCTCGGCCTTGGCTACCTCAGTTTTCTCATCGGACATTTTCCGCAGTCGCTGCTTTTTTGGGCGCACCGAGGGGTCGATGCCTAGGCTGTGCTCGATGATAGAGCGGCTGACCCCAACCAGATCGAGGGCGAACCAAGCGAAGACGTCCTTATTTCGGGAGAGACAGGAAAGGAGTTTTTCCTCATCTCGCGAGGTTAGGTCTTTGCTTATTATTACCGTTTGCCTCGGCGTTGCCGGGTCGAGGGGTACCTCCTTCGTTCTATCATTGCTTTGGAGCTGCGCTTTGACTTTTTCATCTTCAACCGGGCGATTGCTTTCGAAGCCTTCGCGCTCTGCCATGAGGCAGTGTACGTTCTGTTGCCCTGGAACGAAGTCCCTTTCGATGTTGCGCGCTGTCTATTGGTCACGGTAGACGGTGATCACGCCTTGCGGGCCTGGGATTTTCATACAGAGGTAGAGTCCATGAATGGCCGCCTCAAACTTGTTGATCGATCCCCGACCCATTATGGCATTGTATGGGTAGACCATGTCGACAATGTCGAAAGTGACCTGCTCACTTTGCGCGTTGGGCGCTGCACCAAACGACAGGGGGAGCTCATCTTGCCGACGGGAAGGTGTCCTTGCCACCAAAGCCATAAAGTATTCCCATGCAATCGAAGGCGTGCAGAAAAATGATGTCAGCTTGACTACCGTTGTCGACCAGCACCTTGTGTAGTTCCTAGCCTGCTACCCCGCAGTTGATCACCATGGCGTCTGCGTGAGGACCGCTGTGCAAGTCAACGTCTCTAGCATCGAAAGTGAGTGGTACATGGGACCATTTTGTTTGCACCACTGGGCCAGTGAGAGCGACATGGTTCACACTTCGGTAGCGGTCCCTTTTCTGCCGCTTTGTGTCAAAGTCCACGCTTGATCCCCCAGTGATCATGTGGATGACTCCATGATATGGTGGTTCAGCGAAGTCTTCTTGTTTGGGTGCTTATGGGGGGTGGTTGTGGTGATGGGGATTTGGGTGGTGCGGAGGCGGTGGTGGTGGAACCTGCACCTATTGATGGTGCTGGTAAGCATGGTTGGGTGGATGCTGGATTTATTCGTTGTGGTAGGGTTGCTGGTGATGGTATGTGTGCACGACGACCCTCTGGTTGTCGGCTGGTTGCGCTCTGGACATTTTGTCCCTGGTGGCCTTGGTCTCCGGACAATCCCTTGTTGTGTGTGCGTAGTCTTCGCCATGAAACAAGCAATAGAATCTACGCGGCTGCTATGTCCGTTCGTGGCCTCTTCCTCTTGTGTTGTTGCCGCGGCCTTGGGGGGTATTCTTGACGACGGGTGGTCTCTCCAGCTGGGTGCTGATTGGCTATGTTGTGCACTTGTTGATGATTGCGATTGTCCTGGTCGGAGTCTGGCTACACTGGCCTGGTCTAGGTTTTGCTGGACTGCGGAGGGTCCTTAGGCTTCCTCTGAGATTCAACCTTGCATTGATGGAGCTCCTCAGACCTGGCATACTTTTCAAATAATTGGTATAGCTCTTGTAGATTCTTGGGTGGGTCCCTGATGCAATGACTGTATAGGACGCCCGCCCAAAGACCGCCGATGGCATAGTGGATTGCGATGTGGTCGTCAACTGATGGCAGTTGCGACTTGAGCGTCAGGAATTTCCTGTAGTACTTGGAAAGGGTTTCCTTCTCTTGCTGCTTGCAGAGGGATAACTCACCTAGGGCGTCTGTATCAGGTCGGTACCCTTGAAAGTTGAGTAGGAACTTGTCGCGAAGCCCTTTCCAGGACTCAATGGATAGTGGCGGTAACCTGGTGTACCAAGTCAAGGCTGGGCCTTCGAGTGCGATGATGAAGGATTTGGCCATGGTGGCGTCATCCCCTCCGGACGACGCGACGGCTACCTGGTAGCTCATGATGTACTGAGCCGGGTCGGTGCTGTCGTTGTATTTGGGGTAGGTGCCGGCCCTAAAGTTGGCGGGCTAGGGCGATGCCTGAAGTTGCAGAGCTAGGGGGCTTCGCTCGTCGAGACAGTTGATTCCCTGGAAGGCTGCGGCGGGTGGGATGCAGGGGCCGCGCTATGGTATGAACGGGTCTCCGGCTTGGATGTACTGCTGGAGAGGCAGCGACGGTGCGAGGGGTCCGCGCTGTAGGTTGTATTGGCCTTCGCCTTGCATGAGCGCGATCTCTTGCTCTAGCTTCCGAGCTCTCTGCTCCTCATCTTGTATCATCTGACGCACCTTGGCTTGCATGGTGACTCGTTGGTGCTTGGCTTCAAGGAATTTTTTCTGCTTCTACAGGTGTTGGTTTTTGATGCGCAGAGCTTGGAGCTTTAGCTGGTCTTCGGCTGAGATGCTGATGACTTCTCCATCCTCTATGGTGTCTTCGCCCTCTGGTGGAGCGAAGCCTGGTGGTGGTGCTTGTGGTGCGCCTTCGGAACTGCATTGCGTACAGTGTCGTCGGGGGTGGGGTGGTCTTGGCGCTATCTTTTGCTGTTGACAGCGTCATCTTTGAAGGCCTCTTGGGGGATGGTGTCCACGAGGGCCTTGCCCTTCTTTTTCGCCAGTAGTGCTGCCTTCGCCGCTTCGTCAATGGATGGGGCAGCCTTCGAATTTGCTCTCTTGGGGGCCATCGCGGGTTGTTTGTCGTAGCACGAACGGTGGGCGCCAAATGTCAGAACCTACCTTCCTAGGCAAGTTGATCCAGCGGGGAAGCGGAAAGCGTGTTTGCAAAGTTTAGCATGGAATGCCAAAAGCTTCGTTAACCACCCCGTGCCTGGGCACTGTATGGGGGTATTTATAGGTACTCGAGGGGCCACCTGTCCCTGTCAAAGACGTTTAGACCCTCGAGTACCCGGTTTATCCCCAGAATATTCCCATGAGGGGAGGTTACAGATGGTCATTAAGGTAAACCTAATTACAGACTCGGCCCTTATCACACTTATCCTTGCGAGGCCCATCTCCATGGGCCGAATCACACATGGGCCTCCTTGGCGGCGAGAGCGGGAGGTCCGTACACATCGATGGGTCCTTCGTCTTGCAACACGAGAGCAAAGGGGGTCGCACAGACCTCCGACCGGTCGGCGCACTCGGCTCGTTCTGCTGTTCTGTGGATTTAGCCTTCGTCTGCGCAGTGAGAGGACGAAGTCGTAGAGCAAAGGGTGGCGTGTTCGCCTTCGCCCCAACACTCCTCTTCCCTTTTCCACCTTGAGACTATACAGGATCACTCAAGAAACAATTAATCTCAAAAGACACAAGTTATTTGTGCTCCCCTAAAGTTGTGCATCAAGTATTTGAATGACTTGCACCTTGCACATTCTAGCATCCTTAGAACTAGAGGGGATCACAACATACCTTGGTCTAGGCATAATATATCAATTGCATCACAAAAAGATACCAATTGGATAGATGACATAATACAACTTATGACTAGTGGAAACAATGCATGCCTCAAGATATATAACATTTTAAAAGCAACCTAGGCACACTTCATACAAGATGATCATTGCAACACATATACCAATTGAAAAACGACAAGATCATGCATATAAAGCACAATGTCTAAGCACACCATGATTAAGAAGTATTTTCTTAGGTACACCAAAGGAAACAACATTTTAAAGCATAAAGCACCTAAGCCAAGATACTACTAATTGAAAGGCAAGAACATAGCTATGATCACAATCAATGGAACTTCAAGATATTCAAAGAAATTGCATAGTTCCATTCTCCATACCTTTGCCTTTTACTTGAATGCCATGAGATCCATTCTTTTAGGTAGTGTGGAGTGAGAGCACCTGTTATCACCAATTGAGGGCTCCTTTTGCTCATGCACCTCATAGCTCGAGAGGGTGCATTAGAGACACAGCATGGATTTCTTGTTGTGGTATACACAAAGTATTAAGACAAAGTAACCATGTAAACATGGACTAAACAAAACTATCATGCTTGCACATAGGTTAATACATAATCATTAAAAACCACACAACATGATTTACAAAAAGATACAGGTTTAGCCACATACACCAAGAGAGTTAATCATAGTAGATATATCTAATGAAAAGCTACCCATTGAATGATTCAAGAGATATAACCTATAAAGCACACAATCATGATTGAGCAAGCATGATTATGATCTTGGAAATCATGGATCATTAATTGAAAGATATTCAACACAAGCAATCTCAAAGGCATAACTACTCCAAGGATATGTATAGTACGACAATCCAACTTAAGAGCAATACTGACTGGAAATAATGCACTTAATATACACGAGTACCGTCCTTTGGAGAGCAAGTTGCAGATTCTCATCAAAATCTTTTACTTGATTCACCAATAATGATTAAGGACCTCTACAACTTATTTAACTCGAGATGAACATGGGATTAGTATTGCACAATAATTCAACCTTGGGTCAATAAATAGACAATAAAATTGACAGCTTAAGCATAGAGTTTGAATTAACCATCTTAAGCTCTCCCAGGATCTCCAGTCCATCTCGAGGCACCTGCATGGTCTAGTTGGCACAGTTTGGTACCCATCTCGGGATGGGTCCATAACGTTCATCTAGAAGAGCCTTTGGTACCCAAATAGCAGTTATGCTAGTTCTAGGTGATCTCATTACTGATCCAGAACAAGTGTATGATTTGGGTCTCCTAAGCGAATAAGATTGAGATAAATTTACTTGCTTAGGAACCTTACCCTTCTTACATACCTTAGGTAGATGACCATGCTCACCACACATGTAGCAGAAGTGTCGCTCAACCTGACATGACACTTGTTGTTTGTCTTTTTTCTTAGTAAGGGTCATCTTGGAGGGTGCACGTCTTTGATTCTTCATGAGAGGACATGAAGTGATCATATGGTCCTTATCGTTGCATCCAAAAAATCTCCTCATTCCTTCATCCTTGTCTTTGTGTGGACAAGACGCAATGAAGTGGCCTAATTCCTTGCACTTGAACCACCTCCTTTTTCCTCTTCCCTTTTCGCTCTTGGATGACATAGAGAGATGATCAGTGCAAACAACATGACTAATTGAATCTTTACCTTTTTCTTGTTCCATGTTGATTGCTTCACTTATTGCCTTAGGAACTTCTTTCTCGTGGAGTTTGACCCTTGCTGCGGTTTCTCCTTCCTCAAGCTTCTTCACCACGCGTTCGTAGATAACTTGAGGAAGTCGAGCATGGCGTCTTCTCCTCAATTGTCTTTGTTTCTTGTTCCCAAGCAATTTTCTTTTTGACCCTACTACTTGTTGCTCAATCAAAGATTGACCTTCCTTGGGGCAGTAGAGGTCAGCACATGATAATATTTTAACTAATTGATCACTTGTGAAAGAATGTGGTTCACATGAGTTTAAACTAGTAATTACTACCTCATGAGCAATATTGAGCATGGTATGGTCATCAACTAATTCATTATGAGAATAAGACAACATTTCATACTTTTCACTTAGAGCAAGTTTTTCTAAATTTATCATTTCTACTTGACTCTTAAGCATAGAATTCTCAGTTTTAAGTTGAGCAACATCAGATAATACATTATGATTATTTCTTTGATCAAATAAAACAGATTCATATCGTTGGACCAAATTATCATCAGAGCACTTTAGCTCCTCATGTTCTTTGGTCATCTTCTCTAGGCTTCTGTTGGTTTCAATGAGAGTCTCCTCTAGCTTGAGAAGTGTCTTGCCTTGTTCCTTGTTCCTTCTCAATAGCTTAACCAAGAGCACTTTGTCTTCATTGTTGAGATGGGTGTAGAATCGACGAATCTCCTCTTCTTCCACATCATTGGTCTCATTTTTCCTGTCATTATTATCAGTTGAAGCAATACAAGAACACATACCTTGTAGTGATGAAGACTCATCCTCGCTATCATACTCATATTCCTCCTCATCACCGCTTTCGTCTCCACTATCATTGTTAGCAATAAGACATTTATAACTAGTGGAAGACAAACCTGTCGGTGAGGTGGATTCATCGTTTGGTTGCCATCGTTTTTCTTCTCCCTTCGAAAGATTAGTACCTGTTGGTCACTTGTTCTCAAATGCTATGAGTTAAGAACAAGACAACACAAAATGTTAATAGTCAAAGACCTTTGTCCTTCGAAGCATTATCTCCCTTAGGATATAATGATCTTTAGACGAAGGTTATGAAGCACGTACCTTCATCATCTCAGTATATAATAATGAAAGTAAAAACATATAAGGTATAGAAAACAACATGAATAATCATATGATATTATCAGGACATTTTAATTACATTATCATGAATGAGTATGAACAATATCGAATTACACTTATACCTTCGGCTTGACGGAAGGTAAAAGGCTTGAGAGTGACGTGCGAGCGAATACAAGTCAACGTGAACAATACGGTGCCACTGTTCATCTATTTATAGGCACACGACGCAGCCTGTGCAAATTACATTCATGCCCTTGACACTTACTATTGACCTAGGGATAATCTACCAAGGACTAGACAGCCTTTTCCCCTTTAGGTCGGTTCCATTTTTTGCTGCTAAGCCGAAGCTTCTCCATAGGTAGCTTTGGAACTGGTTCATTCTTCTTCCGATCCATGCTTTTTATATCGTGTATAGCTTCATCCCAAGGCCGAAGGTCCCTGTATGTATATTTGAACTTGGGAAACATGTTAGTCGTGTTTTTGAGGACCTTTGGAAGATGAAGGCCCCCAACAGTAGCCCCTCGCAGTATTAATTTTTTATAACAACGAATTTAGACTACGACATGAACGAAGGCCTTAACCTGAAGGTCCGAAAAAACACCTTCCCTTCGCTAGAATAGCGACAGTCTATGATAGACGGGACCCGCCAAGTTGCAGAGCACTAGGTGTATAAATATGAACCCACGGCGGCAGCATTTGATACAACATTTCTGCTACTTGTGTTATTTCCTCAAATTTTAACTCTTGCTTGTAAGTTTTTGCTTAATTTTCAAGCTTCGGTTTAAAGACATGCTTGCTTCGTATTTGAGGAAAAGATGACTGGTGAGGAGAAGAAGATAGTTGAGGAGAAGTCTGAGAGGAATATTTCAGAGGAGAAGAAGTATGAAGAGAAGAAAATTATGGACCCTTTTATTGCTGGATTTTATGAGTCTATGGCTAAGATGAACACAGAGAAAATTACTAAGGAAATAATGGAGAGTTTGTCTGAAGATTCTGATGACAGTGAAAGTTATGATGTGGAGAGTGGAGATGAAGATTCTGAGGATCAGCCCTGGCGGCCAAGCCATACTATCTTCGGAAAAATGAACCATCAAGCAAAGTCATATTGACGCCATGAGAGGGAGATATTTTCGCGACCTGTCTATTGTCAGGGTTGGAGGAGATAGCACTGCCCCTGCTCCTGAGGAGAATGAAGTTGTTATTTACCGAAGCTTCCTGAAGGCAGGCATTCGGTTTCCGCTGAGCAGGTTTGTGGTTGAAGTATTGAAGATATTCCAGATCTTTCTTCATCAGATCACCGCCGAAGCTATAATTAGGATGGGGATGTTTGTCTGGGCTTTAAGAAGCAGGGGCTAGAGTCGAGCGCAAAGTGCTTCTGCAATATGCACGAGCTTTTATATGAGACGAAGGCTATCGGCAAAGAACGGTACCACAACAACTTCGGTTGTTACGAGTTCATTGCCCGCTCAAATGCAAGTTACCCGGTGCCGACGTACCAGAAAAGGTGTCCCAGGGCCTGGATGGAGGAGTGGTTTTATGTTAAAAATGATTTGGTTAAAAGGGAAGACATCAAGGAGATTATTCAGTGCCCCATCTGGTCTCGCTTCGGCCTTCGAAGGCCGAAGGTTACTATTGATAGTGACGCTGAAGCATGCCAGAAGGCATTTAGCAATGTTTGTGCCTTCATTGGCACAAGGGATATAATTCAAGAGCACATATCTTGAAGGTGGTCTGGTTTGATTGAAATATACCTTCAGATTTAGAGAGAAGTTTGATGAGCCAAATGATGACTGGTTGAAATGTATTGATGCTACCAGTGACGAGTTGCTTGGGACAAACTCCAAAGCCGAAGATGATGCCTTGTCCGCAGCCTTCGGGGGTTGGGGCAAGAAAAGATTGAACAGGGTATTTGATGTGATTGGCTTCGTATACCCTGATTATCACTACCCGCTACGAGGGCGAGGAAAAAAAAGAAAGGCTGCTGCTTCGATCACCACAGCGGTGCCGAAGGACAAAAAGATGAAGGTTCTGACCCACCGGCCGTGATATATTGAACCGGTCGTAGTGCCTAAATTCGGCGATGGGACCTCTTCCACTGCTGATGCAACACAAACTACCCCAATTGTACAGATCGCTGAAGAGCCGATTGTAATGCCAAAGATGCCTACAATCAGGCCAGCCGAAACTAAGATTGACATGGCCGAAGAGTCAAAGGTGGAAAAAACAGTGAAAATGCCAGAAATTCTGAGCCCACCAGCAGAGGCAAAACTGCCGAAGGTACAAAAGGCTCATGTCATGACTCCCAAGAGGAGGAGGATGGCCAGCGTGCTGGACGCTGTGCTGGAGACTACAAAGGCCTTGAGCCCTTCTCCTACTAAGAAAATTGCTGAAGTTGCCCAAGTCCAAGCCGAAGCCGAAGCTGGGTCTTCAGCGCCCATTGAGACGAAGGCTGTCGCACCTGAAGATAAAGATGATCAACAAACTTTAGATATTGGCATGGTAGCAGGGCAAGACGTGGCAGAAAAAGCAAAATCTTTTGTCCCTGAAGCTTTAGTTGAAGATGTTGATTATATTTTTCGACATGCTTTGGAGAAAAAAATTATCCGAAGAAGAAATCCTGGAAGCCAGACACTATGCCCAAAAATTAACATATCCGAAGGGGCCCTTAGTGTTTAACGACACTAATGAAGATGATTTCCTGTACTGTCTCCCAGACAACAAAGAAATATCCGTTTGCCGGGAGATAGCTAAAAGTATGGGATTTCCGAAGCTTGAAGAAGGCCTTTTGGCTATGTCGAAGGATGATCTTGCTGATAGCCTTGCGTATAATAGTATAAAGGTATAGAAATTAACTTTTAAAGTTGGGAATGAAAAATTTTCGTTGCTATACTTAATTATTTCTTTTTCTTGCAGAGCTTAATTCTTAGTAATGCCTTGAGGGCACAAAAAAGCGCCAAAGATGAAGGTTTGCACAATGGCTCTCAACAACCTTCGTTCAGAAGTAATTGAGCTGAGAAACGAAGGTCTAGAGAAAGATAGAATTTTGATTTCATTGGTGAATAAAATGAAAGAAGATGAAGCTAAGTATAATGCTCAAGCCGAAGCACAAAAAGCCGAGGTTGAAGACCTTCGGAAACAACTGGCCAAAGCTAATGAGAAGTGTGCACTCACACAGGTGGACCACGAGATTAGTGAATATTGGAAGAATAAACTAGAGAAAAATGTTGAAGAACTTCGCGAATCCAAGGAAAGGTGTTTTGAAAAATCCTTGGATTGCGTGAAGAAATTAAAAACTAGCTTCTCCAAATTGGGCGCCTACTCTTCTGAAGAAATTTTTATCCGAGGCGACCCTGAGGGCGTTATTGAATGGATAAGTGGAGAAGTCGAAGCTTTTGAAGAAATCTTGAATGATTATGGAGATATTTGTGCTTTCTCCGGTGCTAGGGGAGTTGCATCTATTCTGGAGAAGGCAGGATGCGAACACGTGAAAACTGCAGCGAATGCCGAAGCTGCCTTCTCCGTAGATGATACAAAAGATCCTTCAGCCAAAGCAACTTTGATGGGTGGAAAATTCTATTCCGATATCTGGGAGAGAATTGGCCCATGAAATTATAAAAAAGAATGAAAAAGACACCCATGACACCCGAGAAGAAGCTAGGTGAGCTGAAGAGGCTGCTGAGCGCGAAAGACGCATAGGTATTATTCTTGAATTTTAGCTTCGGCACTTACTTTGTGTCTTTGAACTAATAGTTTATCTATTACAGCTGAGCTGTCACCACCACCAGAGCCGTACAATCCCCTGGCTGATCCAGAGATGAAGGAAGCACTGGATATAATAGGCATTGCAAATTCTATTATGGACGAAGTCGTTGACAAACTTTTGAACGAAGTCGCAGAAAAAGTCCTCAAAGAAGAGTAGACTTTTGTAAGAATATTCTGTAATATTTGATGTATGGAACAATTTGAAGGAAGATTAAGCTTCTATTGTAACAGAACTATGTAACATTTGACGTATGTAACATTGAATCGAATATGTAAGCTATTGTAATTTATTTCTTTGAAATGCATGAAACATACACACATACCGCTTTTTGAGCCTTCGGCGAAAAAACACCTTCCCTTCTTTTCATGCTTCGTAAAGAAGGATGCCCCTTCTAGGGCAGATCTGATAAAATTGTCACCCAAAGCTTGCTTCATGCCTT